>JASCZW010010176.1:0-38117 GCA_034211315.2 Aedes japonicus | reverse complement strand
AATGAACCGATTTCAGCATGTATTCGTGCGTTTTACTGCAGTCGAAGAGCTATTCGAGTTTAATGAACCATCTGGACGTTTCGCGAATCAGGCCAAGAACGGCGTTGAACTAGTTTTTAAGAGAAACGTGTTTTCCTATTTATTGTTAGTATCATGTCATTAAGACTACCCATTGTCAGATGAGTTATTTCAAATTCAGATACAAATACAAATGCAAATGCCTATTCTCTTCTTCCACTTGTCTTTTCCCTTTTTTTCTCCGCTTTTGTTTTTGAGCACTTATTTTGTTCACTAGTTCCGTTTCGTTTCGTCACGCAAGTCTAAGTCTGTTACTCTTCTACCGCTTCTTTTTCTTCTGTGTTCTTCTTTCACTTCCTTTCTTTCGTTCTTTTCTTCCGCTTTTTTTATTCTGCTTATCTTACTTCCGCTCGCTTAACTTTACGTTGCTCTTCTTTCGGATCGCATCTTCCGTTTATCTTTTTTGCCCTTCTCTTCTTCCGCTTCTCTCCTTCCACTTGTCTGCTAAAACTTCTTTTCTTCCGGATCACTCCACACCGATATCATGACCGCGTCTGTTCTTCCGCTAATCTACCTCCGTTTTTCTATCTTCCGCTGCCTCAATCTTCTTTTTCTTGATTTTTCATTGCGAAGTCTACGAAGACTTTTATTTTTATATGACATTAATTGAAAGATTATTTACAGTTCTCCATAGACCCACTTGGAACCCTGTTTACAAGTTGGACAGGTTACTCCACTCCTTCCGTTCTTATCTTCTTCCGTTTACCCTTATCCTTCACGTGTTATTCATTTCCTGTATTTTCATGTTCGCCAACTTCTTTCGATTTTTTTATTTTCCTAGCTTTTCTATTTTCATTCACTTTTTCTCATTTACACAGTCTAATGAGATGTTTTGCCTGTAACTTTTCCTGGATCCTCTGATTACTAACATTCTCCATAATTCGCATCCCCTTAATAATCATCCCTCGTTCGTTTTCGTTTGCAATCTACTTTCGTTCATTTCTTCTCTTCTACGCCGTACTTTCGCTTTCGCTGCCTTGACGTTCTCAACTTTTATCGCCTCAGCCAGTCATACTTTCTCTAGGGTATTTATTTGTACGTTCACGTTCTTGCCCATTTCTGATTTCACTGTTTTCATCGTCGGCATCCGTCTATTTATTTCCGCATCTCTTCTCCGTAATCTTCGGCATTTGATCATGTTGTCACACGAGATTATCGGTAGAAATTGGAAACTTTTGTGCCTTAGATTTTCAGCTTGAAATCGTAAATTTCCTCCAGGCTGCTTCGGTTTGTGTGTTTTACTCAGATAATCACTGTACGGTTCGGATTCTCTAAAGCATTCTGTGCAGTTTGAAAGAACGTGTAAATTTTCCTGCATTATCTTAAGGCACGGTATCTGAAGTGCTGGCAATGCCACTCTCATCAATCCTCCCGTAATGAATCGCAACGCGAGATAAAAAATTCGCTAAATGGTCGTAGGCAAAAAAGCAACACATCAATTCGCTTTGAAAAAATTCAATGTGTGCGTGAGATTGCGCAGTATGTATAAGTTGATGCGTGAGATCAGAACCGGGGTGCAAGTTCACTGGCTCACACACAAAAAAAAGTTCTACGCTCCAACAAAGGCTCACATTTTGTACGAAACGTGTTTTCGCGAAACAATGTGATGACCTTTGATCGATGACGACACAAACTGTCAAACTCGATTTTTAGTGCAGCTTCCCGTCCAACACCCGAGTTAGCATCGTGACGGGACCTGAAGTTCAGTTGAGATTCAAGTTCAGGTTTTGCCGACGTAAGTTCGTGAAGAAAGCACTGTTTTGGCAAGTTAATTTGCGGCTGTGGTCACATCCTCGACGTATGACATCCCAATTTTGCATCGAAGAATGCCTTGAAAGACTCTTTATATTCGCAATTCATTCACAAAGGATTGAGTACTGGAAAGTGCAGTTGGTTGGTCTCCAACAACCTCACATAGCCAACTGAATTTAACCATTATGGGAAATTTTGATTTTTTCACAGATCTTCACTTACTTTGTTTTACCTGGAGCTGAGGCATGGATTAAATTCTTTTCAGTGAAGCATGTGTTTTTTCCATTGGGCAGAATAGTATCAGCAGTCTTCATTCACTATTTTCCAGGGGAATCTCAATGAGTGGCGCCAGGGGCATAGTACGGATATTCGGCATGGAAAAACAGACCCAATAAATCAATTTAGTACAAACCCAACCTTAATGTTTTAGATTATTCCTGAATGTGTAAAAGAAAATCCGAGCGAAAATGGAACTTTTATGCGAGCATTTTTGTGTGTTTTATGTTTCGAGTACAGATTTTGTTTGCAATGTCCGGATTTTTGCATTTTGTCTTTCACGGGGCTCAAATGTAGGTATAGTTGAAAACAACGGTATTTCAAAAATAAATAATATTGTTAGGGCTTTGGACAGCGTAGTAGTGTAAACACACGGTCTACCAAGCTGGAGGTGGCGGGCTCAATTCCCGACCGGTTCTAGGAATTTTTCGGGTTGGTATAAAGAGGTGTTTTGATCAAAATTTGGTCGAAAAACTTGACGGATTTCCTTTCTTCGTGCATTAACAATTTTTCACTACCCTCATTTTGAAGAGTGTGCATTGTAGCATCATGCCTCTACTTTGATTTTGAGGTTAGCACTTCAGTTATCAAAATGGTGTTGAAGGAAGAAGCAACGCATTAAAATTTTGCACGTGGATGGCGAAAATCCAAACAGCTCTCACGCCAAGTTGACGAAATTGTTGAACCGTGGTTAAAACAACTGTTACCAACGTATTAAAAGTGTTCGGTGAACGTTTGTCGACAGCCAGAAAAAGCAGGATCGGGAAATCAAAGCTGGAGGCCATAGCGACGACAAGAAGATTGCCCTCTCCGTCCGAGATGTCGCAAATAAGCTGGGAGTGGCGGCTTCAACCGTGGATGAGAGCTAAAAAACGAGCTAGAGTGTCGACTTACCAGAAAAAGGTGACTTCAAAGCGCGACAATAAACAAAACACATCGGCCAAAGCACGATCGCGAAAGTTGTACACCGATAAAAGAAACACTGAATTTTCTGCGTTATCTAATGCACATAAACGGAATGCTAGATTTGGCAGAACATAATAGGACATTTCATGTAAATTTAAGCCAGATAACGCCTAAATCAAGCCTGTTGTATGAAATATTGCAAACAATATCGTTGTTTACGTTCCTTTGGCATTTGAATCACACTGAGGGGACATTTTGCGCGCTTGTCAAAATTAATTATTTTTTCTGTGTACACGACGATGCTGACAAAGTTTGATTGCGTGGTTCAAGACGATGAAACTTACGTCAGCTTCCTGGACAGGAATTTCATACGAGAACCGAACAGGGAAAGGTGGCAGATATTTTCAAGCACGTTAAACTGTCAAAGTTCGCGACAAAACATCTGGTGGTGGCAGGCCATCTGTACCTGTGGCTTGAAGAGCAACGTTTATATTGCGACCGGAACCGTCAACCAGGAAAGTTATCTGAGCGAGTGCCTACAAAAACGTCAACTGCCTTTCCTGAAGCAACGCAATTGATGCGTTCTATTTTGCCGGATTTGGCATCTTGCCATTACGGAAAAAGGCCATGGAGTTGTATGCTGCCACAACGTTCAGGAGCTGCACAAGAACCTCCAACATGCCAGAGCTCCGGCCAATCGAACAATATTGGGCCATCGTCCAGCGGAACCTTAGAAGACCCAAAAAGCTGTTGTAGAGCGAGAAACAGTTTAAGACAAACTGGCGTTCTGCGTCGAATAAAGTGGACAAGGAGACCGTACAAAATCTTCATGGCAGGTGTTAAACGAAATACCCGGCAATTCGCATCCGGTAAAAAGGAAGCTTAGCTGAATATTTCTCCTGTATTCTGTATAAACTGAACTTGACAAAGAAAAGAATTTGACTTGTTAATAACAACTGTGATCGACTCACACACATTACTGTTTGACCAAATTTTGATCGGAACACCCTTAATTGTGCTTGTCACATAATATACAAATTCATGCATTGATGTTGGCAAAGCAAGCTCTCAATTAAAAACTGTGAAGTGCGTTTAGACCACTAAGTTGAGGACAGATAAAGGCTCGTTTAATTAGCGTAAAAGAGCCAAGAAGAAGAAGATTCTTCTGTATAGTGTAATAAAGTAGGAGATGATATCTGAACATGTTATCGTCATTAGATCGTTTTGGTTTCTTTCTGTAAATCTGTATTTGTTGTTCAATATTGTGCCACCAGTTTTTACACATTGAGGATGTATGTTAGTTCTAAACATCATCTGTTGGTTCTCTGTTTAAATACAGTTGATCTAGCAATAACGGAGTAGCATCCGTGGGCGGATGCTCATGCTCATCTGTAATTGTTGTTCAAAATTTAATTACCATAAAGATTAATCATCCAACTCAAACCCTTGTGGGGTTTTGTTTTGAACCATCATCATCACATAATCAGTAACCAATCGGCACAAACACATTCCAGAATCTTCAACTCAGCTTGGCAATGAATATTCCACTTCGACGCAAGATAGCCTTGATCTTGAGTATTGATCCCGATTCGCTGCAACGGACGTGATTCCGTGACTCTTGCTGATCTTTGAAAACGGAAACTGAATTCAATAAGTGATTTGTTTGCTGATAGTGTTATTTAGATCTGGGGCATGTTTTCGCTTGCCCATGCTCATCAATGTAGCTCTGGATGTTGTTTTCGAAGACTAAACATCAATTTCCACTTCAGCATCTCGCCTTGCATTCTTGGCTCATAACATTGTGTCACTCTTAACTCATCTCCAGTCTGTTATCCGCAAATTAATTAGCTTACGGAAGCAGTCCGTTGTTGTCAATTCAAGATAAGATCCTTCAGACCGATCGTAAAGCGTTTCTTGAACCCTTCAGTACAGACGTTGAACTTTTTTTTAAAAAAAATTCCATCCTAGCTTGACATAGTGGCATTCCAGCAGTTCATTCTGCAGCCACAATACTCCATTCAAACTGATTCATTGATGGCATGCTCAATCCGCGCAAATGAATGCTAATAGCTCGCGCCCACCCAGCTAGGTACTGGAACCTAGCAAGGGAAAACGAAGCATAAGAAACAATCAAACAAGTACCATTGACTAATTTGTTCCTCCGATTCTGCCGCGACGACGACGACGACGACGACGACGACGTTCTCATCTCTACAGGCCGTTCCGTTGTGAGGCGAAAAGACAAGCAAGAAGACAATCTAATTCGAGCCAAGCCCCGTTTTTGTTTCTTCTATACACAACTCTTCGCCTTCTTCGTCGCCGTCTGCATCCATAGGGCAGAAGACAATCCGATTTGAATGCATCATTAACATGAGAAAGACTACAATACTTTGTACCAGAAAACACAAACGGAGGGCCGGGTAGTTCTGTCTGACTTGGCCGTCTCCGTCGTCTCCAAATCGCGGCAGAGTGGAAATGCGGCAGGAAAATATTAAATTATGCAAATGATTATGTTTTTCCTAAGCATTTTATTGTTTGTAGGAACGGATCGGCTGGATTGAAGGTTCGCAGCACCGCGAGCTCTGTTGTTATTAATATCTTTATGTTCTGTGAGTGCTGCTTTGGATGGCGAGAAGACATGTTTACATTATTACTGGATATGACAAAAGTGGCGATAGAAATTCAATAATGATCGATTCTTGGGAATCGATTTTGGTTTCCTTAAGTGCGTCGTCGCTTCGATGGGCTCGTATGGGCGCAAACAAAGTAGGCTGCTCGGCGGATTTGAATTAGCCCATTCGATATGGATGAATAGTTTTGATGTTTGATTGTTGTAATGTAGTTAAATGGAGAATGTGGTGTTCGTGTAGCTATTTGTAAACTATCTACCTTAACTATACAAAATGAGCTCAGCACCTGATTAGCAATTAACTCTTTTATTAAATGCCATAATGTAAATTAGAAAGCAACTCCCTCCATCATAACAAGATTACCTCCACTGTTAATTCAAGGACACAGTCATACATCATGTTCACCCAACGTACATCCCATGCGAACCCTACGGCAGTAATCTCCATGGAATTATTATAATTGCCCGTTGCATCCTATCAATCAATCATAGGACCCCTTAGGGATGGGGGACAACGCTTGACAATCAGGAAAAGGAAAATAAAAAAATGTAGAATGAGTACCCATTGGGTAATTAACGACTCGAGTCAGAGGTGACATCTTCGCACGAACGGACGGAATATGACAGCGAAACGACACACACGAACACGAGACGATCGCTGACGGCGGCGACGAAGATGACGATCGATCGAAGACAGGCAGGACACCTCTCCGACCTCTCCGGATCAAGTGTGTAAATGATAGGCAAACAAGCTGAACGTGCCGGGGTTTTTAATTCGCGAAATGTGAATCGTTAATTGTTTTGGTTGCACTGGGCTCGCGGTGGGCAACGGGTTAATGATAATTAACCCGTACATTGGCGATGCGCGCTACCGGGTGTAAATGGTTTTTTAAATGTTTTGTTTGCATACATTCCCTGTCAAGATCTCATGATTTATAATCAAAAGTAAATCCTTGTGAGGTTGGTGACCCATCTTAATCAAATTGAAATGTTTGAAACGTTTTGACCATGATCTACCATTTAAAAAGTCAGCAGAAACCAAAGGAGCAACCGCAAAGACCAATAAGTTCTATTGAGGAATCCAACTTGAAAAGAAGAAGACACCGTGTGGTGATAAATCTGACAGCTCCCATGTTAAAGTATAGGATGAAACTTTTAAAATGGTTCTAGAAAATTCAAATGAAATTCTAATTAAAAGCGGTTTGTTGTATGATGTGAGAAAAATGCAAAACTACTAAATAACGACATTTTCAGCAATTTAAATAGAAAATTAAAATAATACCCCTAATGTTGCAGTTTTGGTTTTTTTTCTTACATAATAATGTTTTTTCAAGTTGGATTCCCTGATCTGGATAAACTTTCACCTGAAGAAAAATGCCTGTATAAAATCACAAACGGAACAAAAACGAAACACTATCTTCGGCAAAATTGTTTATTATATCAAAGAAAAATACAAAAATATATGCATTTATGGCCTGATTTACAACCCAAATCATCCTGAACACGAAGAAGTTTCAGAAACTTAGGATCTACAGTTGTAACTCAAATCTTTTCCGATAATGTAAGTTACCTAATCTATACGCACATGTTCATTTAATTTTGGATGGATGATCAACAGATATTATGAGATAAACTGGGATGTTCTTGGTCGTCCAAACTGTCCTGGAGTTCAAAACTTAGGATCTACAGTTGTAACTGTAGCTTTTTCGGCTATACAAAGTTACGACAGGTATTCAACCATATTCAATGAATCTTTTGGAAAGACAACAGACATTTTGATATAATCTGGGATTTTTTAGGTCATTCAAAGTATTCTTGGATTCATAACTTTAGATCTACACGTATTACTGCAGCTTTTTAGCTATACATATAGCGATATGTATTCAATGAAGTTCATCCAATCTTTTGAAAGTTCAATCGAAACTATGAGATAATATGCGATGAACTAGGTCAATCAAACTGTTCCAGAGTTCAGGACTTAGAATCTACAGTTGTAACTATAGTTTAACGTCTAGACAAATTTACGATATGCATTCAACCATGATCAGTTGATCTTCTGGAAGGTCATCCGGTATTATGATTAATTTTGGGATGTTCTGGACAATACCAGATTGTTGATTAGTTCTAGCAACTTAGATCTACAAATGAAACTGAAGCTTTTCAGATGTACTAAATGTTCGATATGTATTTAAATATGTTCGTTGGATCTTATGGAAGGGCATGCGACATTATGAGATAATCTTGGATGTTCTAAGTCATCCAACATGGATCTAAAGTTGTTACTGTAGCTTTTCCCGCTATAAAAGTTATAATATGTTTTCACCAATATCCATACTTGAACACATACCTTTGTTTAGCCGGGAAACACAATTACTACACTGTAGACCCAAATTCTGGAGCTCAAACACAGTTTGGACGACCTAGAACCACCCAGATTATTGCATTATATCTTTTGACATTTGAGAAAATTCATTGAACATGGTTGAATACATAACTTAATTTTGTATAGCCGAGAAAGCTCCAGTTACAACTGTAGATCCTGAGTTCTGTACTCAAGCATAGTTTGGATGACCTAGAATATCCCCGATTATCTCATAGTGTTTGTTGAACCTCCAGAATATTAAACGATCATGGTTGATACCGTAGCTTTATATAGCTGAAAAACAAAACATTTACAACTATAGTTAGAGCTATAGTGTCATATGCCTTACGACTCATCTCGATGAGATTTTGAAATGCCTGTGTGTGAGTATGTGTGGGTGAGTATGTATGTCTGTTGCCGATGTATATAGGTGACGAAATAAAGTAAGCCGTGATTTTCGGCAACATCAACAGTTCTGAAATCAGATATCTCGGTTCGGAGATATTGACGAGACAAGTTCCGAAAATGCACGGATTTTGGGAACTAATTGATGATTCTCAGCAGCAGCAACAAACAAATTGAACGCTCAATAAGAGGTATCATGGTCTCATTGAATGCTGTTAAATTATTTTGGATTCGCATATCCGGTTCTGACGGTCTGGATTTTGCCGATTTTGGGAACTAACCTTGTTTTCAACAACCACCGGTCCGATTTGGGTGCAATGACTACCAGATGAAAGGTATTATGGTTCCAAAGAGCCTTTTAATTATTTCTGGAATGGGTGGATCAGTTCTGGAGATATGGTAGTACAACTCTAGATTTTAGGAACTATGTTCGACTATCCTAGTAACAACTAGACTGGGATGGATGCAACAAACGTCAAATGATATACTCTTCATGGTCCGATAGAACCCTAGTAAAAGGTTTCGGAACAGTTTCGAAGATATGGTTGGACAAAGTTTCGCAAAACATGGATTCCAGGGATTAAGAACTGGACGCAATTGCTGTCAAATGAAAGGTATTGTAGTCTTTTAGTTTGTTAGTAACATTAAGTAGTAATTGTATCGTTTTAACTATCACTAAATGCAAAAAAAATATTGAGGTCTATACATATTCCGGTATTTAGTGAAGTTCTAGAAATATACACGCTTCACATAACATGAGAATTGAAAAACCTGAATTCAGAGCTGGTTATGAGCACTTGTTGTCACCAGCACCACGCCTATTTTTGAATTTTGATGTGATTTGAGGTGTCGCATGATATGTTTTGATCCAAGTAATTAATTGGCCTCTGGGGCGAAGGCGCATATCCGGATGTGAACAACAAAGTGCTGGGGACTTGATGGCACTAAGTTTTGAATTCTTATACAATTTGAGGTATCGCATGATAGGTTTCCGTCCGTGTCAAAAACTGGCCACTGCATCAAGGGTACCTGGACCATGTCCAGAAGTGGCCAATGTAATTCTGGGTTAAAAAACTGGCCACTTCTCTGAAGGTACATTAGAAGCAACATGTTCGGATGTGGCTTGTGTTCTCCGGAATAGAATAGGATGGAATAGAATGGAATAGAATTGAATAGAATGGAATAGAATGGAATAGAATGGAATAGAATGGAATGGAATGGAATATAATGAAATATAATGCAATAAAATGGAATAAAATGAAATAGAATGGACTAGAATGGAAAATAATGGACAAGAATGGAATATAATGGAAAAGAATGAAGTAGAATTGAATGATGGACTTGAATGAAGTAGAGGGAACAGTCTACATTTTTGTGCTTCTCAATAGTAGAATGTTTGTTTGTATTATGATTCACGGTGATATTTAAGAAACCATTGGGGGAGTTGTCCTTTGTTAGCGATGTATTAATTATATTGGAAAAGAATATAATAGAATGAAATTTAAAAATGGAATAGAATGCAATAAAATTAAACGGAATTAAATATGGAAAAAAAGGAAAAGATTAGCATAACATATAACGAACGGAATATAACGGAATATTATAGCATAAAATAGAAAAGAATGGAATGAAATGGAACATAATAGTATATGATGGAATAGAATAAAGTATAATAGAATTGAGTAAAATGGAACAAAACGGAAAATTTGCTAGCTTTGAATAGAATGCTATAGAATACTGTATAAAGGGTGATACGGTCAAAATTTGGTCAAGGGAAAACGCGTGTAAATCGGTGAAATCGTTTATTTATAAAATCAAATTAAATTTCTTTTTCAAGTTCAATTAGTATAAAATTCAGGAAAAATATTCAGTTAGGCTTCCGCTTTTCCAAATCCGAATTGCCGGGCCTTACGCTTGACCCCTGCCATCAGATTTTGTACAGCCACCTTGTCCACCTTCTTCGCCGCAGAGAGCCAGTTTGCCTTGAACTGCTGCTCGTCCTTAGCAGTTTTTTTGGTCTTCTTTAGGTTCCGCTTGACAATAGCCCAGTATTTCTCAATTGGGCGGAGCTCTGGCGTGTTGGGAGGGTTCTTGTCCTTGGGAACCACCTGCACGTTGTTGGCGGCGTACCACTCCATGGCCTTTTTACCGTAATGGCAAGATGCCAAATCCGGCCAAACCAGTACGGAATAACCGTGTTTCTTCGTTAAAGGCAGCAGACGTTTATTCAAACACTCTTTCACGTAAATTTCTTGGTTGACAGTCTCGGAAGCTATGAAAATGCAGCTTTTCAAGCCACAGGTACAGATGGCTTGCCAAACCAGATATTTCTTTGCGAACTTTGACAGTTTCGTGTGCTTGAAAATATCTGCTACCTTTCCCCTTCCTTTTGCCGTATAAAACTCCTGTCCCGGAAGCTGCTTGTAGTCGGCTTTGACGTAGGTTTCGTCGTCCATTACCACGAAGTCAAACTTCGTCAGCATCGTCGTGTACAGCCTCCGGGATCGCGCTTTAGCCGTCGTATTTTGTTTATCATCGCGATTTGGAGTCACTACCTTCTTGTAAGTCGATAGTCCGGCTCGTTTTTTGGCTCGATGCACGGTTGTAGGCGATACACCCAGCTTATTTGCGGCATCTCGGAGAGATAGGTTAGGTTTCGCTTGAAACTACCGGCAACTCTCTTTGTCGTCTCAGCGGCTTCCGGTTTTCGATTTCCCCCGATCCAGACTTCCTGGCTGTCGACAAACGTTCCCCAAACACTTTAATTACATTTGTAACGGTTGATTTGGCAACTTTTAGCGATTTTGCCAACTTTGCGTGCGAGTAGCTCGGATTTTCGCGATGCGCGAGCAAAATTTTGATACGCTGCTCTTCTTGCTTGGACGGCATTTTGACAACTGAAGAGTGAATTCCAAAATCAAAATAGGAGCAACATTCTACACACACACACCTTCAAAATGAGGGGTGTTCAGGTTTTTTAAATGCAAAATTGAAAGAAATACGTCAAGTTGATATTGACCAAATTTTGACCGTATCGCCCTTTAGATTGGAACATAATGATATATTATGGAAAAGAGTAGTACAATGAATGAGCACGGAAATGGATGAAATAGAATGGAATATAATAAAATATAATGCCTGGGACAGACATACAACGTACAGCGTTGAACGAACTGTCAAATACTTTAATCCAGTAGAATCTTTGTTTCTGTTTTGAATCGCTGTGGTATTTTGACAGCATATTTAAGGGAGTGCTCGTGTGAGTTACTTCGATTTGTTTAGCTTGGGATCAAGCTTGGCACCGATGTGCTAGTTCTTCCTGAGCCAAAAACTTTATCAAATTTCTTCTTGGCTATCCCGGCGCTGATATAACGGAATAGAATGAAACAGAATACTGAACTAGAATGAATATAGTTTTTGATTCAGGAAGTACCAACACATCGGTCCCAAGCTCGGTCCCTAGCTTAAGGATTCACCCCTAATAACGTAAACAACACTTGCATATTTTCAAACATTCTGTCAAAATAACACAACAAATCAAGGTGCAAGCTGCAAGGTATACTTCAGACCGAGGGGTTCTAGAACAGTGATCCAATTTCAAATCGCTAGGAAATCGCCAGTGGAATCTAGTTCAATAGAATATGCTCTAATGGAATAGAACGGTATTGAATGGAATTTAATGAAATTCAAACGAATAGAATGGAATTTAATGGAATTGAATGAAATTTAAAGGAATATAATGGAATTGAAGAGAATAGAACGGTATTTATTGGAATTTAATGTAATAGAATGGAATTTAATGGAATGTAATGCAATTAAATGGAACTCAGTGGAATTCAATGGAATAGAATTGCATAGCATGGAACTAATGGAAACTAATAGAATAGAAAAACATGACATGAATACTAAAACAGTGGTAAAGTGTCATATATAAATGATAATAATAATGATAAGAATTAAATTTAGTGGAATAGTATGGAATTTCATTGCATTGAATGGAATAGCATTGAATATCATGAAAAAGTATGGAATATCACTGAAAAGCGTAGAATATCACAGAAAAGCATGAAACATTATGGAAAGCATGAAATAGCATCAAATGGAATGCAAAAAAAAAATGCTATATATATTGGTATGGCATGTAAATGAGTGCAATTAAATTGAATAGATTAGAATGTAATGGATTATAATCGATAAAAATGAAATAGAATGAAAGTGAACGAAACATATTATAATCGAATTTTATGATGGAATAGAATGAAATAGAATGGGGATAGAACTATATGGAAAATAAAGGTATATATATACCCTAGCAACACAAATCGATCATAATTGGTTACAACAACTTAGTTGTGAACAAATTGAGTTGCACTGAAGTTACTTTTACTGATTTGCAACAAGTGTGCTATTAGGGTATAAGAATCTAATAGCACAAAATGGAATATAATGGAATATTATAGAATAAAGAGGATAAGAATGGAATGAGATGCAACAGAATGGATCCGAACGGATCATAATTAAACAGGAATGAGCAGTATGGAAGAAAAAGAAATATAATAGATTAAAATTTAAAAAAATTGAATAGAATGGAATCGAATAGAATAGAATAGATATTAATGGAATAGATCGAAGAAGAATGGAACTGAATGGAACAAGATGGATCTCCCTTAGCTCAGTCGGTAAAGGTGTGGCTACAAAGCAATACCATGCTGGAAGTGACTGCGTTCGATTCCCGGTCTGGTCTGGGAATTTTTAGTTAAGGAAAATTTCTCGACTCCCTGGGCATAGGGTATAATTGTACTGGCCACTCAATCATACTTATGCATATATGGTACCTGGCATCATAAGCACTCAATTAATAACTGTGGAAGTGCATTTAGAACCCTATGTTGAAAGCAAGCAAAAAGCGAATTGTGAAAGCATTAAGGTTGAAACTGAAGTGTGAAAATTATCACTCACCTTCCTGTACGTCATAACCGAACTGAACTGACACACCGATGACTAAAATCCCAACCGTCTGGTCACTTGGCAAATGCCTAAGTCAGATCAAGTGCTCTTCGCGGAAATTCCACAGAGCTTGAATAGTTTGTTGAAATCTCTATTGATCGCTTCAACACGTATCATCACACGAAACAACTAATAATTAACGTGTGTCAGCTCGTGGATTTAATTGCGAAACATTCAATTGACATTTGACATATCAGTACCGTATTTTTGCAATCCGGGTGTTCATAAATTTCTTGGCACTATAAACAATCTATTTCAAGCACATCTCCTCTGAAGATGTAACTAGATGCAGAATCCCCTGCATGTTTCGCTTTGTTTACAGTTCGCAATGGGTCATATATTACCAGTATTAAAACAATGTAGCTTTTCCAGACGATTGCATGAGTGCATCGGAAGTGGCAGCTAACCAAACACTAAACAATTGCAAAGATGTTATTTATAACCGATTAAAAATAGCAAACCAGCTCTGGGTGTGGAACCTTCCGTTCACTGGCTGGGGGTGTTAATTACATAAGAAACATTCTTCGTCCATACGCATCATTTCCATACGTAACGAATTTGCCCTCTATGAGGGTGGCAGCGGCAATTACCATCACGAGCGTGCGCCAAAGAGAGTGATCTAAGCTTTGCGTGGGCCTTCGCCGTCATGCAGAGGGTGTAAAAATTAGAACAACTTCTCGCAACAGCTTAGACACCACGCATTAGGCACGTTTCATAACACATTGTCACCGGAGGTCGGCCTGGGGCTGGTGCATAAATACAAATTGCTCATTCACCAAACGACGACGACGACGACGACTACCACTACAACAAAACCAACAAGTGGCGCTCAAACTATCGACGGACGTCCTTAATTGACTGAATCGTTTGCCGCCGTTGACGAGGTCCCGCAATGGATGCTGAGAGCAACGCGTGGGCCTACGAAATTCGGTCAAGGTAGCCACAGTCGGGTGCATTTATCTAGTCTACGGTGACAAGTGCAATCCCCACGGTGCAGTGAACTTGAGTCGCGGTCGTTTGTCATATGTACTCTGATCGACGTCACCATCTGCACCACATGCCAGGGTGCGCTAACTTGTCTGTCGATCAGAATCGCACGATAATGACGACCACGACGAGCTCAGCCAACTAGAGCAGACAACAATCAGACATTGAGAAACAGCTAACTAGAGTGCGAACTATGACTAGCAGGGAAGATACAATCACAAACTCTCGTCGTTACAATATAAGTATGGTGTTCAATTCCCAACAAATTGATACTCATCTCAATATTTTTCCCACAAAAATCAAACTCCAGAACACCAAGACTCCTTAACACGAACCTAAATGACACAGCAATCAGCGCGACGCCGAAGGCGATGCCGGAAAACCGTGAGAAGCCCGGAGAAAACAAATTGAAAATGCAACAACAATGAAACGAAGTCAGTATCAATTAAACGCGCCAGCAGAGATAAGCCATTAACGCAATTAGCATAAACATTATTGGTTTTTTTGTCGATATTTACACATGGCGTGCACATATCGAGGTACACTGAGTGGTTCCGGCTGGGGCAAGGGGTTCACGAGCGATCGTCGGAGGATGGGAGTACACTATCAAGTGAGGCTGAGGGCTTCGAATCGCTTTCGTTTTTCAATCACTGCACTCAGCGCGGTTCTTCCTCGTACTCTCCTCTCTTTCGGGAGCAATCGTCGTCAGTTCATTTGTGTAGTGTTATGAATGCACAGGGCGATGTCAAGTGAGGTTAAATAGGTACTCGGTTCTGCTGGAGCGCCGGTCGGAGCGGGTGTTGGTAGGATTGGTCGGAACGCATGAAACATAACATTGGCTTACGGAGTCAAAGGGGCTTATCTGCGATGATCGATTTTCTCGTTTTTGATTGATATTATGGGATCAACGTTCATAGGTTTATGTGTTGATGAATCTAACTCTAAACTTTAGTGAAACAGGAAGAAACTCTATGGAGAAAATCGAGCAGCCCGATATAAGACTGCCGCAGAAAGTATGAACGCAGGCAGAAACCACTGCCATTAAGCAATTATTTATAACTAAAGGGTGTCCCACATCAAATTGCATCACGAAAAAAAAATGTCTGGTTGACCGATCCTTTTCCAACTTTCAGACAATAAAATATAACCCATTTGTAAGTTTTCAGCATATTTACATATTTCATTCTGCACAACATCTGGCTGCAGCATCTTCTGTACGGAAACCCACTTTTTCTTCATGTCTTCCTCAGATTTGACCTCCTTGGGATGCTTCAGTAGTGCCTGCTTCATAATAGCTCAGATTTTTTTGATGGGCCTTAGTTCCGATGCGTTGGGTGAGTTCATGTCACTGACGGATGTCCCCCTTGATGTAAATCTCATCTCCATAATGAGACAATGAGGCTTCGTCAGCATCGTCTTTTGCCGTTCGTCACGATTTGGAACCTGAACGAAAGACTTGGATAGGTTCAACTTTTTGGCCACATCCCCGACCGAAGCGTTGGGGTTCCGCTTAAACGCATTTAGGACACGCTTGTGATCCTGATCACTTAAAGAACATACATTCTGACCACATTCCTCTTTCCGTTGGATGCCCAGAGTTTCGTAGTAACGTTTAATCACACTACTCCGTTGTTTTCCGATGTGAAGATGAGAGAGTTTGGGATTTTCTAGGTACTTGCACAAAATCAAATTGCGTTGTAGCTTTTCGAGTGACGCAATTTTTTCCAATTTTCAAGGAACAGACAGCGATAAAAATACAACAACAAAAAACACTCTAAACAAATTCTACCCATATACTTTGAAATTGCGCACTATCTTTCGATTGGTCGAAATTCCGAGGACAAAATCGATCTTGTTGGCAGCATACTATATACCACCATGAAGTAGTGGCAGCTGGCCTGATCGGGCCAATAAATGATTTTGCCCCAATTTTTGTGAATGAACGGCAATACTCTTTGCGCTCTTTCAAGCATTCTTCGATGTAAAATTGGGATGTCATCGTCGAGGATGTGACCACAACTGCAAATCGCTTGCCAAAACATTGCTTTCTTCACGAACTTGTCGGCAAACACGAACTTGAATCTAACCGGAACTTCCCCAAGTCCCGTCACGATGTAACACGTTTGACCGGGAAGCTGCCTAAAATCGAGTTTGACGTTTGTGTCGTCATCGATCAAAGGTCATCCCTTGTGTTTCGTGAAAACACGTTCGTACAAGAGCCTTTTTTTTTGTTGGAGCGTAGAACTTTTTTTTTGTATGAGCCATTGAACTTTTGGACTCCAATCTCACACTCAACAACTTATACACTGCACAATCTCACGCACACATTGAATTTTTCAAAGCGAATTGATGTGTTGCTTTTTTGCCTACGACCATTGTTGAATTTTTATCTCCAAGTTGCGATTCATTACGGGAAATTGAGAAATTGGCTGTAGCACTCCAGATACGTGCATAAGATAATGCAGAAAATCACACGTTTCTTTCAAACTGCACAGAATGCTTTTAGAGAATCCGAACCGTATGTGATTATTTGAGTAAAACACACAAACCGAAGCAGTTTGGAGGAAATTTACGATTTCAAGGAAAATCTTAAGGCACAAAAGTTTCCAATTTCTACTGATAATCTGTAGACAATGACATCAAATGAAGTCGAAGATTACGGAGAAGATGAAGAAAATAAATAAACGGAAGCTGATGATGAAAACAGTGAAATCAGAAATGTGCTAAGAATGCGGGAACAAAAATAAATACCCTAGAGAAAAAAAAAGTGACTGAAGGAGAGGCAAAAAAGTTGAGAACGTCAAGGCAGCGAAAGCGAAAATACGGCGTAGAAGAGAAGAAATGAATGAAAGTAGATGAAAATGAAAACGAATGAGGGAAGATTATTAAGAGGATGCAAATAAAGGGAGACGGAAAGTAACATTTAAAGAGTTTGAAGAAACGGAAGCTGGTGAAACAAACAATTAAGTGGCAAGAGAGAAGGTAATTCAGAGAATCCAGTGAAGGATAAGGCAACATATTTCATTAAACTGGGTAAATGAGAAAAAGATAATGAAAATAGGACTAAAGGCGGAAACAGATGTGAGCAATGTGCCAAAGAAGTAAAATAACAAATTGGAAGAAGTTGGCAAGAAGAATGCAGATTAAGATAAACGGAAGAAAACAAACGGAAGGATTCCAATTTGGACCAATTTCGTCTGCCGCTTGGAGGGGTCTGCGGTAGTCTAAATAGGCTTAATCTTATGTTTAAACTTATAGAAATCAAGAGGAGATGGTTCTATTTACCACACGGTTTTTTTTTTAACGAAGACATCAGTTTTACCCCGAATCCCCCTTTTTTTTTAAATTAAGCCATTTAGATATACTTCGAAACGACTGCGGTTGTCAAAATATGCATAATTTTACGTCAAATTTTGTAAGGAATCGAACGAAGGTGGATTCATCTACAGCCAGTATCCATTTTATGCTTTTAGGAAAAAAATTGTCACAGGTAGGTTCATTTACAGAATAAAAAATTACAAATAATAATCTCATTTAACTAGAGGTAATCTCAATCTCAACAACTCCAAAGAGATCATAAACTGTCAGAATTTTGCCTAAACCTAATTAAATCTAAATCCACATTACTCCGGACACCTTCAAATCATTGTAACTTTTGGAATTTTGCACGTAGGAATGAAACATTTCACTGTGGTATAGCTGAGAGTCTATGATGAAAAAGACTATGATTGATGTTAACATTTCATGTTTAATATTCAAGATAGCGACGAAAGAAAAACAAGTGCGCGAGCGAATTTTGTACGGGCGTACGGCAAATCCTGACTTGATGAATCCTGAAAGATGAAAAAAGGATATTGACGAAAAACCCAAATCTCTCCATTCGAACGGGGCTCGTAAAATAGGGATGTCGCCTGGTTTTTGTCAAAAATCAAAACAACGTTTGGGACTTAAGCTGTATAGAGTAAAATCAGTTACAAATCGCAACGACAAACAGAACTTGGCAGCAAAATCACGGGATCGACGTTTGTACTGCGAATATTTAACGATGTTTTCATGCGTTGTTATGGACGATGAAACTTACATACACTCAGTAGCAAAAAAAAAGCCGAGCAAAATTTTGCTTCCAAAAAATGCCATGGTCAACCTACTGTAACTTTATCAATTATGAATATTTTTAGCTAGAACTTTCACCACACTATAAACAATACATAGACCCTATGTGGTCGAAATTTTATGTTGATCAGGTTTATATATTTTATGTTTTCATAACATATGTGAAAAAAGTCATTTTTGTACATACAAATTTCAAAAATCCGTATTTCTGTGAAAAATTTAGATCACATATTTCAAATTTCACAACAGCCTAAAAATACACAGAAAATGAAGTGGACGAAATTTGAACTGTTTCTATTCAGTGGTTTGGTCTACAGCTGGCGTCAAAGTTGACGCACCAACATGAGTATTTCCCTTTTTCACCCGATATTGACCGTGCTGAAATATCGGTGCAAAAAAAAAGCCGAGGTGAATTCTTCCAATAATACTGTATAACACTGTATACGTAGGTTTTTCAATCCAATTGATGCTGTATGCCATATTTTGAAGTTCTTCGTGAGTTACACTAGTTATTATGGATATTTCAGGCGTAACAAATCATGTTTCCAAATAAGATGAATTCACCTCGGCTTTTTTGCACCGATATTTCAGCACGGTCAATATCGGGTGAAAAGGAAATACTCATGTTGGTGCGTCAGCTTTGACGCCAGCTGTAGTCAAACCACTTGATAGAAACAGTTCAAATTCCGTCCACTTCATTTCTAGTATTTTTAGGCTGTTGTGAAATTTGAAATATGTGATCTAACTTTTTCTGCAAAATACGGATTTTGAAATTTGTATGTACAAAATGACTTTTCACATGATATTATGAAAACTTCGTATATATAGAGCCTGATCAACATGAAATTTCGACCGCAAATTTATGCATTGTTTATAGTGTGTGAAAGTTCTAGCTAAATATATTTATAATTAACAAAGTTACAGTAGGTTGAGCATGGCATATTTTGGAAGCAAAATTTTGCTCGGCTTTTTTTTTTGCTACTGAGTGTATGTCCTGGAGGATTTCAAGCAGCTTCCAGGGCTGGCTTTATATTCTGCTATGGCCAGAAATGCTACAGCTGAGCATTTCAGAACGAAGAAGGCATCGAAATTTCCTCAAAAATTCCTTGTGTGGCAAGCAATTTGCACGTGTGGCAAAAAGAGTAAATCTTTCGTCACTACAGGCACAATCAACAAGGAGATCTATCAGAAAGAGTGTCTGCAGAAGCAATTGCTACCCTTCATCAAAAGTCACAACAAAAAACCTTTGTTCTGGCCCGCTTTGGCATCATGCCACTATGCTAAAACTGTGATGGAGTGGTACCAAGCAAATCAAGTGAACATTGTACCAAAAACCTCAAACCCGCCAACTTGCCCAGAGCTACGACCAATCGAGAGATATTGGGCTCTGATGGAAGCCGGAAGCTTTCTGGAAAGAAGCAAGGAACCAAAGACATCAAACACTTCCAGCAAATATGGACAAAGACGGCTTCTACGATTTCTGAAGAGTCTGTTCCAACCCTAATGGACGGAGTTAGGCGCAAAATTCGAAAATCTTATGCAAATACCGAATAACTATGTTTTGTTTTCCCGAATTGTTGAAACACATCGCATGAATCTGAAATAAACAACTACGACCGAAATATAATGCAAAATTTATGTTTTATTCATGTTTTGAGGTGTCCGGATTATTGCGGATACAGACCTTAAGGCTTGTTTGCGACAAAATCTGGACAACTCTAAATACGTATATCTCTAAAAATACTTCATCAACGCGTGAAAAATTTAGGAGCCTGATGAACGTTTGTCTGTTCATTGTGCAAAATAAATATTTGGTGATTACTAGCTTTTAGATCGAAGATGGCGTCGAAAGAAGAGCAAGTGCAAAAGTCCGGATCTGTCAATAACAAAACTTGCAAAAAAGCTTGGTTTTCATTTGTTTCATTTGCAAATTTGTTTTATTCCAAAGTTCATCTGTCCAAATGTTGTCGCGAACAAGCCTTACTTCTGAAATGGATTGTTTTTAGTCAATAAGTCTAGAGCATATATATCAATCCTGAATATATCCAATATATCAACCCTGAGAAGCATTTTTTCTGCAAAATTGCCCAATCCTACGCAAAATGGCTGACATTCCGTTTCCAGTCTAGACAGTCTCAGGAAAGTTCTTCAGAGAACTTCAGCAAACTTCTGCAGTAAAGTTCGGGGAAGTTCTGCAGAGAAGTTCAGGGAAGTTCTTCAGAGAAATTCAGGGAAATTCTTCAGAGAACTTCAGAAAAGTTCTTCAGAAAACTCCAGGGAAGTTCTGCAGAGAACTCCAGGGTTACTAGAAATTAGAAGAAGAATTAGTATCTTCCATTTAATTCCAACTACCTTTGCTTATCTTCGACAGATACGCGTATTTCGTCTACAATGTGCAGACTTCTTCAGTGTCTCGTACTAATAACTCGACTAAATGGAAGATACTAATTCTTCTTCTAATTTCTAGTTACAGGTATTCCACTAAACAGCTCAAACCCTCTAGGATTCACTCCAGGGTTGTTTTTCAGATAATTTCAGGGAGGTTCTTCAGAGGATTTCAGGGAAGGTGGCCGAAATCAGGTTTTTATTTTAAAACGATTTTTGCTGCTGGTAAGAAATTCTCATCCGAAATATTTTTTAATTGATTTAGAATAGATGTTGAGATTCTTTCAAAACGGCTTATCCTAGAATTTATTTTTCCTTTAAAACGCTTTTCATATGCCAGTAGATATGTTTCGAAAAATTACGGCACTGACATCACGATCAAAAAATGTCTATTCGTTTGTGAGTTCTGAACTAATGTTTAAACCATGCGAAAGGTTTTGACCACTTGAACACTTTTGCTCAAGACACCATTTTTTACTATGTCAAGAATCTCGAGATCCGCGTTTTTCAGTAATTTTACATGCACACTGGCGCAGCGTAGTGAGATAGTTCTGAATATTTGTTTGACCGGCTCGAAGGTAATGATTTCCCGAATAACTTTCCCCAGTACAGCAATTTCACAAATGATCTAGATACCAGGATACAGCTAATACAAAAAGTTCACATGTACACTAGCGTGACGTAGCGGACGAATTCTACACTAATGTTTACAATATTCAAAAGACCGTAGCCACTTAAACATATTTTGTCCAAGACGCCAACTTGCTATATGTCAAGGATGCCTAGCTTCAAGTTATTCAATTATTTTACATGCACACTAACGCCACGTAGTGAGAATAATTCTGGACTTTTGAGTTGCACATGTTAATCATATGTGCACGATTTTTCACAACAAGATTTTCACGGAATTTTATCGGCTTTGACCTATTCGTCAAACAGGTCGTATAATCAGACAAAAAATTCGCTGATTCAATCATTTAGCATGGAGAGGTTACACATTCAAAGAAAATAGAAGCAATTCAAAATGTTGATGGATGTGAGTTTATCAACTCTGTTAGGTCTTTTTTTACACGGTTTCATTTTCAAAGTCGAAAGTATCCCTAGTGTAAAAAAAACTTTGTATATAACTCTTTTTTTTTTTTTTTAAATGGCTTTAACCAGTTATAACTTTTTTCGGTAAGGTCGGAACAAAATGTTGTTCGGCAAAGTTACTTGTTAAAGTATATGGAATGTTTAAAAAAAAGCTTCTGAAGCATTTATATTTAAGCTGAGGTAGTTATATGAGTGGTTCTCAAAAAATATCAAAGTTTCAATTTTAGATATTCAATTGTGAAGAAAAATGTAAACCGCTGGAAATCAATAAATAATTTTCGGTGGTTTTGAGACTCAAGTTAAACGAAATTAGCGAGGAGCTCTGGGTCTCGAAACTTTTTTTCGATTTTGTCAGCCAGCGTAATTTGATCTAGTTTTCGGAAACCGTTGTGACATCCCTAGAAGCACACTTGTTGCAAATCAGTCAAAGTAACATGAGTACGACTCAATTAAGTCACAATCAAGTTGCTCCAACCAGTTCTGGCAGTTGTGTGTTGCTTGGGATTGTACGCCATGCCATCTCTAATATACTAATATCTCTACGACTCTAATATTTGATACTTACTAAAAACAGAATATCTCGGCATTCTGTCAACTAGCTCCATAAAATCAAGAAAGCTGTAAGCACCAAGAAGCCAGGAATTCTCCATAAAAGCATGGCGCAAACAGATTTTGATTTTGAATTTAGTTCTAAATTACGATGTGACTGTAGATTTGATATTCCCAACATTTTTGTCAGAAGGAGTTAGTTAAAAAAAAAACTTAAACAAATATAAATTTAAAATTGAAAGCATTCGGTGACAGGTGCCATTTTTGCATGAGGTGTGGCCTCGATTTCGAAGAAATTTGTGAACTTTTCCCGGAATACGTTTCTTCAACCGGCGCATATTATTCTCATCCATCGTTTTGGCAATCTTATTCCACTTGGTTCTCAATTCAATGACGCTTTTGACAACACTACCACTCACTTCAGCTTCCTCTTCATAATAGCCCAAAATCTCACTATAGGTCTCAGCTGGGGACAATTTGGTGATTTGAGTAATTTCGGTATAAACTGAATCCCGTTGGGTGCATACCACTGCTGTAGCACTGTTTTGCTGTAATGACAGCTTGCAAGAACTGGCCAAAACTTGACAGGTTCATTGTGGGATCTGATGAATGGCAATACTCGCTTTTGTAGACATTCCGTTCTGAACAGCTCTAAATTAAATATCTTGGTCTTCCTACCGCGGCTACAGATGCCTTGACAAATCATGTATTTACGTGCAAATTTATCTGCAAACACAAACATGAATTTTGCAGGAACATCTCCCCGAGCCGTAGCCAAGTTAAATTTTTGTCCCAGTAGTTGTTTGAAATCGACCTTTACAAAGGTTTCATCATCCATGAGGAGACAGCCATTGAATTTTGTCAACACCTGATCATACAGTTTTCTGGCACGGATTCTGGCCACTCTTCTGCTTTTCATCCCTATTTGGTTGTCTACAGGCACGGTATGACTTGAAGTCTTCCCGGAGACGAATCCGTTGCACGGTACTGTGTGCGGCGCGAAACTTTTTGGCCAAATCGCGGTCTGAGAGGTTGGGGTTTGCCTTAACGTTCTTGATGACTTTGCTTTCAGGCTTGCGACCCGTCGACAAAGTTTCTCAATACTTTTTCAAAACAAGCCACACGGTATTTCGGGGAAAATTCGATTTTAAGCATGTTTTGGCCCAGATCACGAAGGGGTTTCCAAATGATTGCGCACAATTATTTTTCTTCTTTCTTATTCCATTTTGTATTTCTCTCAAACACGTTCGAACTGCAAAACTTCGGATGTTGTTATTGTTATAGGGCACACAAAAGATGTCAAAATTTACAAATCCAGCCAAATTACATTGGCCAAATTAGGATCCATTTGCTTAATTAGTTCTTTAGCAATGCAGAAATTTGAGTTTCTTTTTAAGATAGCCCTCTTGCAGAAAGAGTAAGGGGTCTTACATCACCATAGAAACTTTTTTTGCCTCCAAAAACCTCTACATGCCAAATTTGATGAGTTCTTGAATTATGCAAACAATTGTATTTCATCTGTATGAGAGCGCCCACTTTTAGAAAAGGAAGAGGCCCCAAACTACCATCGAAAAATTCCTTACTTTCAAAAACCCTCTAGATGCCAAATTTGTTTCGATTTGCTTGATTAGTCCTTGAGAAGAATTTGTGTTTTTATGGTGCCCCCCCCCCCCCTTTCAAAGAAAAGTGCAATCGATTGGCGTATCGATTCAATAGTTTATAGGGTCTATAGTCTAAAAGGGTCAGGCAGACAGAAATTCATTTTTATTTATAGAATGTCCAAATATTTTGCATGTTTGGGTTCGAAATTGCAATTTTTTACATTGGAATTGTTTCTTTTGAAAAAAAAAACGATTTAAAATTGATCATAATCGATGTACCGATGTGTCTTATTGATGCAAAAATGATTAATTTCATGCAGCTTTTGAAAAGTGCTTCTAACACAGACATAACAATCGAGCATCATAAGGTTTGAGCTCTCGTTTGAAGTGGAAAAATCATAAAGATCCTGACTTTAATTAGCATAAATCCTAATTTTCTAAAAATTAAATATACTTTCTTATGGTCTAGTCTATCAATTTGTGGACCCAAAGTCCTAAGATAATCGCAATTGTAATACATATATTTTATAATCACATGGGTTCGTCTTGCTTTGACCATAACTTCCAGATATAAATTGATTATTTATGGGCAATCCTGCCGTAGTGGTTAACATCCACACTTCTCACGCCAAAGTCACGAGTTCGAATCTCGCACTCGGACAATTAACGAAAATTTCCAAAATACAGGGTGTTCCGATCAAAATTTGGTCAAACAGTAATGTGTGTGAGTCGATCAAAGTTTTTACTAATAAGTGAAATTCTTTTTCTTTTTCAAGTTCAGTTAATACAGAATACAGGAAAAATATTCAGCTAAGCTTCTTTTTCACCGAATGCGAATTTCCGGGTCTTTCGTTTGCCACCTGCCATAAGATTTTGTACAGTCTCCTTGTCCACTTTATTCGCCGCAGAACGCCAGTTTGCCTTAAACTGTTTCTCACTCACAACAGCTTTTTGTGTCTTCTTAAGGTTCCGCTTGACGATGGCCCAATATTGTTCGATTAGGCGGAGCTCTTACGTGTTGGGAGGGTTCTTGTCCTTGGGCACCACTTGCACGTTGTTGGCAGCATACCACTCCATGGCCTTTTTCCGTAATGGCAATGATTTTGCCACATTCAACAATTTCGCCAACTTGGTGTGAGAGTAGTTTGGATTTTCGCCATGCACGTGCAAAATTTTGATGCGTTGCTTCTCTTTCTTCGACGACATTTTGATAACTGAAGTGCTAATCTCAAAATAAAAAAAAGGGCATGATGCTTCACGCACACATCTTCAAAATGAGGGGTATGTACAATTTTTTAATGCACGATGAAAGGAAATGCGTCCAGTTTAAGTCGACCAAATTTTGATCAAAACACCCTTAAGGTGTTTGAGGACTACAACGGGAGATGAACCAGACCGCGGCTGAAAATTTAGATAGTAAGTAAAAACGAAGTATCTGAATAGCTCTATAACACGAATCACAAGGGCCCGGTCCAGGTGCACAAATTTACCAAATTACATTAAACATTCATCGAAAGAGTCCTGCCAGCACGTCGTAAATCACACAAACCTATAAATCTCCGCATAACTCACATGCCAAACCGTCCCGCTGTCAAATTCCGCCACTAAACGAAACCGAAAGCTCCTTGCCCTGTTGTGAAATGTATGTAAATCCAGTCCATAATCCGAATATAAACAAAATTATTCCATTCTTCGCATCCGACCCGGCCTCATCATAAATTACAATCATAGTTGAACGCTGACTTCACCGCGCTGAAAAATGGCGAAGCATTAATAAATCAATTTATTCAATTCCTTCATTTGGCATTTAGGCCTGCAGCTAGGGCGCACTCATAACTTTGTCGCCCCGAATCATCATCATTGTCGTCGTCGTCGTCGTCGTCCGAGTAATTTATGGACTATGGCGCTGGAAGCTTTTACCGCTCACCAGAAGCTATGGCTGGCCCTTGGCAAACCTTCTTCTAACAGTGTCCCTCTCACGATTGGGAATACTAATGAGCTTTGTCGCGTAGATCTCGCGGGAATCTCTTCCGGGGTTAATCAGTCTTCTGCGCTTCACTGCTGCAGCTCGTAATTCGATACTTTGTCTACCTCACATATCGTATTCCTTTCGTCCTAATGGCCAAGCCTCGATAAATCTCCTCTCGCGTGGATTAACGCGTCTTGGAACTGGGTCTTGGATTACAATGGCACGTCCGGGGAACTCATTTGCATAGGATCGAGATTTCTCTCTGCTCGATCTGAGAAGGTGTCTGAGCTAATTGATTTAGTGACCACCATTGCCCGGCACCGTTCGTTCGAAAGTGTCACGCCCAACGAGACGCCACCTCGTTCAACTGTGTGGAATCAGATACGGCGCGAGTGCAACCGACTGATTCAATGTGACACAATAAGGGATCATGAGGAAGCTGTTGCGCGACTGCCCATGGGAAACCGTTCAAGGGTACTCTTTGTCAATTTACGACGGTAAAGGGAAAGGGCCCTACCGAAGGCCTTGGGCTGCTTATCTACATCGGCGTCGTGTGGAAAATAGGTCTGTCACGATTCTAATTATTGTTCACAGGAATGTTGTAATACACTGGGCGAACAAATTGAATTGAATGCGACGTCGGCAACGCAAACGGTCCTTGAATTATTGCTCGAGTGTGTACATTAATTCTGACCATTTCGATCATCGACCAGGGTGGTATCCCTGGGATGATGGCATGTCTGTAGTCCATTAAATTAAAAGCCCTTCCATAACCATTAGTCAAGTACGGGGAAGAGTCCGGGACAGTGATTAAGAAGATTTCAATTTACTCATGACAGATCCGGGGGCTCGGGACTCGAATGGAGGGGATCGAAATCAAGCTCAAAAAAGAATTCAAAAAAGCAGGCACTTCTTCGGAATCAAAAATTACCCTGTCAATATAAGAAGAAAAAGCGAAACGACCTACATCAAAACGATATCACTGAACTGCAAATTTCCCCAGTCTAAAAGCTGCAGATGAATCACTTAGCCACGGATTTATTGGTCTGCTGCCTTGAAGAACATGTCCGCAAAATTTACTTTATTTTATCCGCCAGTGTCCACGAAAAAAAAATGAAACTAATCCCTTTCGTTGTCCATTCTTCATTTACAGATGCAGATCCTTCCATTCTGCGAAGGCCGCAGGACGGCACTAGCAGCAGCTCCGGGGGATCGCCTTTGAGTGCCGCCGGTGGTAATGATACGGCGGTAGCGTCCCGAAGTTCGCCATTGGATTTCGACGAAGGAATCCCACGGCTGCACGATCCGTCCAATTCGGAGGTTTGGTACATACAGCCCATCAAGATCCTGGCACAGCTTCACGACAACGATCTGTTGTACGACTCGAAGACGATGAGCTCCGGTAAGTGACAAAATGTTGGGACTATGTTATCGTTTACAGAAGAAAGTTGATCGTTGGGGTGAGATGGAACAATTAAATCAGTTGGGTGAATGAAGTTTGGTATAAAATTTGAATAAGGAATGTATCGAAAATAAGCTATCCGCGTACTTTTGCGTTGTGCGCGTATATCTGTGAGTGGGTTCATCATAGCATGCTGTGCGTTTGACTGTCACATTTCGTTTGTTTACTTATTTGGACGGTTTGAATTCATTGCCAACATTTTATTAGGGTGAGTCTGCTTTTGTAAACAAACAGTTTGTCCGCTAATTTATCGGAAATTGAATACAATTTCTTCAAATTGAATATATACGCAGATAGAGATAAAGTTCCTATTCCATGAAGAGTGCTTGATTTGTATGTGTGATCTTTTGTTCAAAAGAAAATGGCTATTTACGGGATCCATTGTTTACAAAAGCAGATTCACCCTAATCTAAAGGTGGCGCTGAATTCTTCGTTTTCAAAATCTCGCTCATTGAAAAAGACGTAAAAATTAAGGTTTTGGACTCATGGCTACGTGAAAAGGGTGTAATTATGCGACAGTTGGGAAAGCGCTTTGGAATTCATCACGCCAGTGTAAAACCTATCATAATCAAGTTCGAGCAACACTGCTTGTTGGAGAAACTGACAGGAAACCAGGATCTTCTAACCCTAACCTGGGTCAGAAAGTGGTCGCTCTGATTCGGAAGAACTAATCAATGTCCATCCGTAATTTTTCCAATAAAGCGAGAACCAGCGTCGGAATGATTCAACGTATCAAGAAACGGAATAGTATTAAGACCTACAAGAAGCAGAAAATCGCCAAATAAAGTGAAAAACAGAAGCAACGTGCAGCAAGAAATGGCCCGAAAAGTGTATTCGTGAGTTTTGCAGCGTTTTGTATTTTGATGGACGACGAGACCTTTGTCAACCCGAACAGGACCGAATAACTTGATAAGGGAAGGTCCATTAATTATGTCACGCAGTAGGGGGGGGGGGAGGTGGGTTTTGAGAAAACGTGACGATCCATACAACAAAAATTGAAGTTCCATACAAAAAACGTGACAAGGGGTGGGGAGGGGGGGTTATAAAAAGTCAATTTTTGCGTGACGTAATTAATGGACGTTCTTTAACTGGCCTTGATATTAAGGAGCTCAGATTAAGGGGTAAAATACCTAAGGATAATACCATAAAATTGTTCCCACAATGTTATGCGAATACCAAATTGAGGTAAGACAATACCAAAATAGTACCTCTCAGGTATTTCCAGGTATCCGAAATAACAAGTTTTGTTATTCCAGAGGTATTTTGCAAGGTATTTTGCTTTGGTATTTTACCTCTTAATCTGAGCTCTCTAATACCAAGGCCAGTTATCAAGATCAAAATTAAATATTCATATGTTGTTGTCTCCTGCTCAGGAAAGAAGACTTAAAAACTACCCGGCCAAAAAATTGAACTCAATATGAAAGGTCACTTTACTCAGTGGTATGGGAACTGCTACTCACTTTCGTAAAAAGTGGAGACACACATAGACTGAGTAGAGACAGACATAGACTGAGTAAAAACATACATAGACTGAGTAACTGTTCTTTTTACGAAAATGAGTCGTAGTTCCCATCCCAAGTAACAATTTTAGTTTTATTCCAACCGTATAGAACTCCTCCCGGTTTTTTGATAAAACTACATTCAAAACTGTTTTGTCCAAGAACACCTCCTCCTTTATCCATTTTTAAAGCCAAACTGTGTACAAAGTGGCCCACTCTACAGATGGTTGTGAAATCAAATAAAAAAAACATCTACAAGACCATACACATTTTGAAAATGTTCTAGTAAAAGATGTTATGACTACTCGAGAACCTTCATAAAACCTATTGGCTGCCATCAAAACCAGCATAAGACCAAGTGGCCACAACTGTCAAACTTATTATTATTATTATTAATCCTTATTCATATAACAGTTAATAATATATAAGAAAAAAGTTCTAGCGTTGCGGCAAATTTTGTTTGATAGCAAAATATCCAAAACAAATCACATGCGTATTTAATTTTGTGGTAATATTACCACCATAAGAGCCGAAAATAAATGAATTTATGGAATTCAAAAAACTTATCTTTGATCTTTGAGCCAAAACTTGTCTTTGATCTTCAGTTCATTTGCCTTACATTTAAAATTTGGTGTATTTATTTTTCCACATTTCAATTATAACTGTTTTGACAAAATGCCAATTTATCTTTGCAAAAGCTACTATAAACCTATTTGATCATTTCTCGAGTACTTTTTCAAATGTACGTAAGTAACATTTGAACGAAAATGAGAAAATCAGCATTGAACTTTTTTAAGTTTATTTTTATTCCTATTTGAAAACCGGACATGCTTATCCCAATTAAATTCCAATGAATGACACATTGATCAAAGATATTACATCAGTGTGCTTATAAATTAAAGGGTGTATTCGATAAAAATGGCACACACATATATACTCATAAAAATTAAACTGATTATCGGATTTTCTTGAAATTTTCAGGGAATGAAGAACTACTAATGAGTTTTATTTTACAAAATTTGTTTTATTCAATTTCGTCTCCCATCCCGAATGCCCACACCTTCCTTTTCACTCCACCCATCAAATTTTGTACAACAAATTTTCCCAGTGTTTTTGTTGTTTTTACCCAAATTTTCTTCAATTCTAGCTCTGTTTTTATAGTTTTGGGATGTTTGCAATTGGACGAAGTTCCGGTGAATTTGGTGGGTTCATATCCTTTGGCACAAAATTGACTCCGTTGGCTCGGTACCACTCCAATACGTTTCGAGCGTAGTGGCAGGATGCTAGATCAGGCCAAAACAGAGTTGATCCTTTGTGCTTCTTAATGAATGGCAAGAGACGCTTCTTAAGGCACTCTTCCGTGTAAATCGCACCCTTTATTGTTCCGGAAGTGATGAAGGGAGCACTTATTTCACCACATCCGCAAATCGCCTGCCAGATTAGAAACTTCTTTGCAAATTTCGATAGTTTCTTCTTTCGAACATCCTCCGGAACATCGAACTTCAACTTGGCAACGAAATATTCTTGCCCAGAAAGTTGACGGAAGTCGGCCTTGACGTATGTTTCGTCATCCATCACGATGCAACCGGATTTGGTGAGCAGCTTCGTGTAAAGTTTCCAGGCGCGGGTTTTCGCAGTGATGTTTTGTTTTTCATTCCGGTTTGGGCCTTTTTGCACTTTGTAAACATGTAAACCACTTCATGGTTTTCTGCACAAAACCGACCGACACCTTAGACTTTTTAGCGACATCTCGAATTGACATGTTTGGACGGTTCTTGAATTGTTGTACGACTTTCCTGGCCATTTTACTGTTCATTGGACCACTTTTACGACCACTCCCTTCCTTCCTTTGGACACTCAGACGCTCCTTGAATCTTCTTATTACACGAGACACAGTTGTATTTGCAATTCCAAGCCTTTTAGCAATCCACCGGTGGGACGCCCCTGGATTTTGATTGTGAGTGCACAAAATTTTCTCACGGACAATTTCTTGTTTCGACGACATGACTGTAACTACTAAATGTATAACTATGAAACTTGGCAGATGTCAATAATACACTATAGATAAGATCTACTCAAATTTCAAGGTTTTTTACTCATACGATTCAAAAGTTACAGAAGATTTTCTGTGTGCCATTTTTATCGAATACACCCTTTACACCAGTAATGTAAGTTTCATTTAGAAAAATGTTTCTTACAACGGTCTGCAATAGAAAAAGATAATACGTTATTTTGATAAGTCAGCGAATCACAATGTTGATACGTCGAAATGTTACATCAAGTTGTCATATTTCACACAGATACGTTGAACTTATCAAAACGACGTATTATTTTTTTCTGCAACAAAACGTTGCAAAAATATCTTTGCTAAATAAATCAATTTTTACTAAAAAAAAATCTAAATTTGTAACCTTGTAGTATAAAAACTCAAAAACTCATTCAAACGGTATAACAATGATTCGCAAGTTACTTTCTAACTCAAGCGGCGTATCCCATAAAGTGAAAAAGTGATTTTACACCGTTTTGTAAAAAGTTAATTCAGAAACAGATAACATTCAGAAATAATCCATCAAAAAGTTCAATAAATATGGACATACATACATGATTTTTTAATAACATGCCATGAATAACGCGTTTGTTTACATTTCGTGACTTACGTCCTTTTGAAAAAGTACCCGAGATTTGGTGACTTTCCTCTGCCAATTTTCCGTTAAATGCATTTACTGGAGGCAAAATGGTTTCAAAATGTTTTTTCATCTGACCATAATAAGATAATTAGAATGAGTCCTTAAAAAGCATTTCAAAACGGCATTTTACGAGTTCATAAAGTCGAAATAAAACCTTCGATAGGAGGAAAAGGAACTTTAGAAGACAAGACTTTTCTCGAAAAACGAGATACAGCATTCACTGAACTAATCAATCAATCACTTGTTGTATAATACGATGGTATAGTACGGCACTAGGATAGTTATATAACTTCAAGTTGCTCTATTTTGACCTATTTGATCAAATTTTGGAACGCTGGAATCCGCAAAAACAACCCTTCGAAAGAAAAACTAGTCGCTTTCAAAGCACGGGTTGCTTAAATCATCGACAGAAACAGCTGAATGAAACCTGAAACGCTTTTTATGTAGTTTTTTTGGCGTAGAAATGTCTCATTTCATGCGGCTGAATACTAAGTGGAACAAGCTTTATATGAACGAAAACTGTAGCTTGTGATGTGTTGGGATGTGATAAGAAGCCACCATCAGTGCAGGACTTGCCATGGCGTACAGTTCCTCCTTATGGCTAAATCAAAGGAAGAGCTGAAAATCAGAGTAGATCAGTCCAATAAACGAAGATAAAATTTAAATGAATAGATGTTTAATTCGTTTTTTTTAGAATCAACAGTCTATTGTAACAGTCAAGGAAAGCAATTTGAGGGATCGAATAGCCCGATTTAATGATTCCTGAAATAGCAGAAGTATCTTATCATAGTAACACTAAATAAAAATATTGAAATACAATCCTATATTGCTTAAAACCACATGTAAGTCTTAAGGTTGAAGGATTCATCATCAATTTTTGGTCATCATCGAAAAATTCGAAAGCAGTTTTCGTTCAAAATCAAAACATAGTTCGTTAAAATGTATTCACTGTGTTCCGCTTGGCGAGCAGAATACAGTGAATACATTTCACGAACTATGTTTTGATTTTGAACGAAAAACTGCTTTCAATTTTTCGATGATGACCAAAATTGATGATGAATCCTTCAACCTTAAATGGAATAGTAGTTGAGTTTCAAAAATATAATTTTAAAACTGTTTCACTGTTTTGCTAAAATGCAGAAAAACAAATTGAGCATTAAAAGCATTCAATTGTCATGCTGCTCTATGCCCCTAAATGCAAACGTAATTTGAACTGTAATAGCGATCCCAAAGCGTATTAATTAAATGAGAAGGGAATAACGTATGCATTAAACAAAATTGACTCTTTTTGTATGGTGATTAAAAAAGCTAAGACAAATAATTGCTTTTGATAAATTTAGGAAGGTAATTTAAGCTTACTTGCAAAAATATTCTACGTCCTTGTGAGCGACCTCTCGGCAGTTAACCGGAACATTAGGCATGGCGGAAAAAAAACATGCATGTAGGCGTGTTTTTGAGTTCTTTCTTCGTTTTATTTAACAATTCCTCATCGGTTTTCGCGACAAAATTGTTGAAGTAGATCTTACGCTTCAGGTTGGCTCAGAAATTTTCGAAAGGGACGCAGCTGGTGGACGTTCGGTGGGTTCACCGACTTGGGTGCCACATCGATAATCAGCAGCTCCATCTCCTCCAAAGATCGCTTCGAGTAGTGGGCCGACGCCAGATCCGGCCAGAACACAGTGTCTTCGTCCTTATGGTATTTCTTGATGAACGACGCAACTTCCCTCAGGCATTTCGTACAATAAATTTCCCCATTCACGGCCAGTCCGCAAAAGAAGAGCGGTTTTGACCTTCTCGCTGTTTGTCAGCCACAGCAACACCTTCTTGGGGAACTTGGTGTGTGCAATGAACTTCATTTTAGAGCTCACTTCATTCGTTGGGAAGTAAAATACGAAGTGGCAGTCGTTGCCATCCAGGATAAGATAGGTCTCGTCGTCTATCACCACCACCACGTCGCGATTTGCTAGGAAAATCGACTTGATTATCTAATTCAACCGCTGCCGCTGCGTCATTGCCCGCAGCTCCGAAACCAGTGGACGTGACTTCAGTTTCCTGACATAAACGTTCATGTGCGCCAGGTACTTGTACACTATTAGGCCTTTTGAGCCGACCGCGGCAATGTAGCCACTTTTCCCTCGGTCTTTCTCTTCAGCATCCTTTGGAGCTTCTTGTCGGTCAGGTTCGTCGGCCGTCTGAAACCGGACTTTCTTTCGATGCTCTGATTGTTATCTTCAAAAAACGCGCACACTTCTGAACGGAGTTGCTGCACTGTTTTTGCCATTACGGTTAGAGTTCGACTGATGGAGCCGTCAAATATTGTCTGCTGACTCAAGGGTTACTATAACTAATATTGTATGGTCCCATGCAAAATTGGCCCATTTTTTTAATGCAAACGTTATATACCCTTCTTGTACATTATCTTCAGTCGCAGTCACTCACTTCGCTATTGTCAAATTAACAACAGGCTCAGGCTGTTGCTCAGGTCACGCCAATCAGCACCTCCATGCTGAAATGCTGTAAAACCATTTAGCCTCTATTGTTTGTCATGTTGCTTCCTGCTCAAATGTGTAGATAAATACAGTGGAAAAACTGGTATAATATAACCAGCTTCGGGCCTTGACAAGGAATCCCTACGTTAAATATCGCGATAAAAACAACGGAGAGTGCCCGAAACATGACGTGAAAATTGTCATCGGGGACGTCAATGCCCAGGTCGGAAAAGAAGACTTCTTTCGGCTGATCATCGGTACGGAGAGCCGCTAGCAATGACAACGGCCTAAGAGTAGTGACCTTCGCTAGAGAGATGGCCATCAGCAGCTCCTACTTTGCACGTAAAGATATCCAAAAACACACCGGGATGCACCCAAATGGCGAAACCAAATAGACCATGTTCCGACATTTCCCTGATGTCTTCAATATGCGGACATTCTGAGGCTCAAACATCGACTTGGATCACTATCTCGTTGTTAGTAAGCTTCGACCGTGGCGAACACGAAAACTCAGCGACCGTTGCGTTTCAATATCCATCGTTTTCCAGCAGAAGGTGTGGCAGATAAATACAGCAAAGCTTGATGAGCGGTTAAGGGGAATCGACGTAGACGAAAACATCTAACTTGCTGACAAACAAAACTATAGTGGCTGCCAGATGGAGAGAGCACTTCGAGATGTTGCTGAACGGAGAGAGTTTAAGAGCATGGGCAAACAGAGTAAGCATCAGTGACGATGGACAAGCTGTGGAACGTCCAACGCCAGATGAAGTTAAAAAGGCCATCAAAATCTGAAGTACAGTGAGGCTACTGGTAAGGACGAGCTCCCGGCCGAACTTTTCAAACACAATAGTGTTGAAGATATGGGAAGAAAAACAACTACATTGGTCCCATGTACAAAAAGAGCCACAGACTGAGTGCACCAACTGTCCCTCCTCAATTCGGCATACAAAACAATGTTACGTATTCTGTTTAACAGATTGAGACCAAACGAAAAATGTAGCGTGTTCATATAGATCAAGCATTCTCAATTTCTAATAACATTAGCTGCGAGTTTCATAAAAGTTAAAATGTATTCCTAGTACAACACATGATTCGCAAAAAAAATAACATTGGAGAAGTTTTCAGAACAAATATAATTGACTATCGTAAACAAGAAAGTCTACTAAGAAGAAAGTCTCAACCTATCAGTTTTTTTCCAATTGACATAGCCGTGAACGCTTATGACACTTCTTCACATACCTTGCCAGCTCATCTCAGCAGACTTCGCTGCATCGAGCACCTCGCAAAATTTCCTCAACATCTTAATTTCCCGGAAAATTATTACACCGACGACAGCTCAAGTCTGCCCGAATCTCATTATCCCATAAATCGGTCCATCCTGTTCAGATTACATCAATTTAATATGCGAAATACTTGCCTCACATGCATGCTGCATTCCACCTCATATGAGTTCACTTTGGTGGTTTCTTATGACTCGCACGCAGTCATATGTAAGCGCGACTCCCGTCAAAATAATAACTTATTCAACAAGCCACGAAGCGGGTTAATCTGGCCTTTGTTTTACCCTGTTTGCTGCTAAAACTCCGGCACTTGATCCTCCCGAGGGCGTCTCGAATGGTATAATTAATTCATCCTCTTCCAAAACAAGCCACCCATTGGTGGCCCCCTCGGCACAAAAAGAACATCATCCATCCAAAATTTCCATTAAAATGCAACTCTCGCTTTCCGGGATAATTTTCCTGTCGACGGTGGCGGTGCTGGCGGTGCATAAGTAAAGTATCTCTGACCTGAGCGTGGCGAAATGTGTGCATCTCGCCTTCCACCAACTGACTGAGTCAGACAGTCAGTCAGTGAACGTAACGAGAGTGCGAATGCGGTGGGATTCTCGCGCGTCGTCGACATATGAGTCGACGAACATGCCCAACGAATCCATTAAAAATCCAGATGGAATGATCGGGATGATTGCCGTGCGTGGGAATAGAATTTATTCAACCGGCCGGCTTCAAGTTTTATAATCATCACCGCTCATTAATAACCGTTTGGCTCGGAGCGACTTTCCGGAAAGGCATCATCGCAGATGCGCGAATGTCATCCACGTTGGTCCACGTTTATTAACCCATTAGGCACCAAATTATGGAGATGAGTGCCGGTCGAAATGTTGAATTGACAATTTATGGGTATTTTGATATGAGCTGATACCGAAACCATGATTTAATCTAAACAGTTCGGCAATAAATCACGCGAAAAAAAAGCTGATCAATAGCATAAACGAAACACTGGAGAGAACAAGGACGCTGGTCTGGATCGGGTTACAAGCGGACATGTGTTTCGCAATGTTTTCTACCGGATCCGTGGGACGGTGTCGGCAATCTCAATTACCATTTGACGTAGCGCCTCTTCATTTCTGCACGCCGACGCAGAAGTACGCTCTCAGACCTCAGACCGAGACGTGACGGGTGTTTTAAAAAGAACTGGAGTTGTTGTTGTTCTGTAACAGTGAAACTTGCAGCACGTCATGTCGTGCATCGATTGACATTAGCACCAACGGAAACTGAAGCTGCATCATCCGCTTGGGATGGCGTCAACAACCTGGCATTGCGGAAGGTGATGATGGCTACTCTGGGTCGGTGGATCCCAGGAGGAAGACGCCAATATTCTGTGAGCGCCCTGTCTGTTCACGACAATCGGCTTAAAACATTGGCGACGGTCATTTCGCTAAGCGGTTTTCTCTCCGTGGGCTTAAATACACGGGGATTTGACCCTTTCCCCTCCTCTGTGGGCCTTTGTGCGGTGGTTGCAAATCGTTTAAAAATCGAGCCTTGTGGAACTTAAATGGTTCTGATGCATTAAAATCGAGTTTATTGCAGGTTTATTATGTGATTTGAATCGGTTAATATGAGAAATTGTTACCTCAATGCTATGTTGTTTTGTTCAGCTCGCACTGTAAGGAATATATCGAAAATAAGTTATCCACGTTCCCTTGCGCTGTACGCGTGTTTTTGCGATGGTTTTGATGCTTTCATCATAGCATGCTGTACGTTTGACTATCACCATTCGTTTGTTTACTTGTTTGCACGGCTTAAATTCTTCGTTTTCATAATGTCACGCATTGAAATAGACTTGAAAATTAAGATTTTTGGGCATATGGCTACGTGAAAAATGTGTAACTATAAGATAACTGGTGAGGCGCTTTGAATTCATCACACGAGTGTAAAATCCATCATAACCAAGTTTTTGGGAACATTGTTGTGTGGATTAACTGCCATAAAGAGGCAGAAACCCCGGATCTTTCAATCCTAAGCTGGATCAAAAAATTGTAGCTCTTAATGGGTGCTTCGGTCAAAATTTGGTCGACTTAAGCTTGACGCATTTCCTATCATCGTGCATTAAAAAATGTTGCACTCCCCTTATTTTGAAGATGTGTGCGTGTAGCATCTTGCCTCTATTTTGATTTTGAGATTAGCGTTTCATTTATCAAAATGTCGTCGAAGGAAGAGAAGCAACGCATAAAAATTTCTCACGTGCATGGCAAAAATCAAAACTACTCCAAAGTTGGTGAAATTGTTGAATGTGGCTAAATCAACTGTTACCAACGCATTAAAAGTGTTCGGTGAACGTTTTTCGACAGTCAGAAAAGCTGGATCAGTCTTCCCTGAAGCGACACAATTGTTCCGTTCTATTTTGGCCGGATTTGGCATCTTGACATTACGGAAAAAAAGGCTATGGAATGGTATGCTGCCAACAACGTTCAAGTGGTGCCCAAAGACAAGAACCCTCCCAATACGCCAGAGCTCCGCCCAATCGAACAATATTGGGCCATCGTCAAGCGGAACCTTAAGAAGACTCACAAAGCTATTGTGAGCGAGAAA
>JASCZW010010175.1:0-38086 GCA_034211315.2 Aedes japonicus | reverse complement strand
CCTTACAAACAAATAGAGTTATCGAGAATTTAGAATTAAGAGCAAAATTAGCATTGTTTTACATTCATTTTTACACCAGTCTGCATAGTTCCAGTGCCCTGGAATAGTAAATGAAAACGACGTCATGAAAACGTCATTTTTTAGACAAAACTTGATAACTAACAAATCTTTAGCTCTAGAGAATTCATACTTCTTGGAGAGTTTGTCTAACTCAAAATATCAATATTTTGACGAGTGATGGTGGCTAGGGTGGTCGATTTTGTAAACTATAAAGAATTACTTCTAATTCCTATGAGATAGAGGAATTTGATGTGATGCTCTTCCTTTAGTTATTTTGACAATATCTTTAGACGTCAGTCTTTCTATAGAATTTATTTTGGATGAATCCTTTACGGCTACTAATTGAAGTTAGACAACGTTGAAACAACAAAATATCGATGATCTTTTAAATAGGCTATTTAATGCAGACGTTGGACCAGCAAAACATGGTGAAATAATCTTGATCTGGATTCAGTTTCATGCCAGTATTTCTCTATTATAATTTAATGGTTTCAAGTTAGCCCGAATTTAGAGCAAAACTACGATTGTTCCACATTCAGCTCACACCAGTCTTCAAAGTGCCAGTGTCCTGAAATATAGTCAAAAACCTCTAGGGCAATTTCTAGAAATCAGACAACGTCGAAAAATACAAATTTGAAAGAGGTGAATAGGCACTTTAATCAGAAACTTTTCTTTAACGATAACACTTTTTTCGTAAGAGGCAACCCCACTAATGTTTTAAATTGTATTCTAAATTTAGCTTCATGTCACACGCTAAGATAAGGTTACCGAAAATAAGGTTTTCATTTTACCGCAAATTAGTTTTGGTAAAATTGACCGAAAAAATACGTTACATTTTAGCTATCTTTTTTAGTAAAGTGGATTTGCAAATTTTATCGTTATATTTTACTTAAATAGTCTTGAAAATGCTCTCATTCGGTTGCAAGCAATTTCGGTAAAAAGAACCGTAAAAATAATAAGAAATTTTCAACGTCTCTTCCTGTTTACCAACAATACTGAAATTTCGGTAATCCATGTTTCCACTTTTGTGCGGTTTTCGGTATTTTTTAACGACTTTTTTAAGTATTCTTATCTTAGCATGCAGTATTTCATTTGATGGTTTTAACCTATCCCGAGCTTAGAGCAAAACTACGATTGCTCCCCATTTAGTTTACGCCAGTCTTCTAAGTGCCAGTGCCCTGAAATATGGCCAAAAACGTCAAATTTATCGACAAACTGTCTACCTTTTCTTGTATCGGTTTCAAAATAGATAAAAAAATTACTGCTCATTCTTATGAGATAAAGGAATTTAATGTGATGCTTCACCATAGTTATGAGTATTTCCAGCCAGAATAGCAAACCGGTTGGACCCTAAACTCTCCAATCTGAATGAAATGTTGTCCATATGTTGGTTTCTACCCAAAATTACGGTTTCCAGAGAAAAAAATCAAAATTATACTGGACTCATTTTCTATAAGGGCGTATTTAAAATGTGGGTTTTATTTTTTCAATTATTTTTAACGTAGGACTACGTTTCTCTTCTCTATACCGGGTGATATTTCAAAATTTTGAAAAATGAGGGCGTGACGCTAAAGTGAAAGGATTTTGAACGCTAATAACTCTCACTCAACTGAACACAACGACTTGATTCATACTGCATTTGATCAGAAACACTTAAAAAAAATTGCATTGACTTTACAATTAAGTGCTATTAGTATAAGTAGTTAAATTTTCAACTTAAAAATTATCTTCTTTTGCTCCCATACAAATCTCTGTATGAACAGGTTGAAAATATGTATTTCCCTATCCGGGACCGCAAAAACAGGTAACAAATGGTTCAACTTGTCTTTTTCATTAATTTTGGTTTCAATCCATGATGAATCCAGAAATAGCCAAACCCTCAGCTGCAAAATGATGTTGCTTTGTTGCCGGTATCTGATTTAATAACTCAGGCTTTTCCCCTCTTTAGAATTTTGATTCGTACTGTTTTCCTGCCTTTTCCATTCAGGCCTTTGCTATAAACGCTAGTATATAGCACGCGAGATGAACAGAAATGATTTCAGTTTTCTACACGAGCTCTCACCTGTTGGTTCGGACAGGGCTTTGTCCATGCGCCACAGTTCGCCCGGTTATGGTATGGGAGACAAAGTCATGCAAGACCGGCCAATCGGGCAGTTGGCGATTTTCATGTCTACCCAATACAATGATAAAATCTCAGGCCACTGAAAACTGGCCATTCGTTCCTCTCGAAATCATTTCCGTTCGTCTCGCGAGCTATATACTAGCTTTGAATAGAATGGCCCAGAAAGGACGGGTCCATGGCAAAATTATAGAACTATTTTATTAACATTTTAACCAACTATGTGTGCAATGAGATGATACAATTATTACTATAAACCAGCATGGTCTTGCGTGACCCTTGCGGTTATATCCCTGATGGTGGCACTATTTATTTTTTTTGCAGGTATTGTTAATATAAGAACCATATATAATTAAAATGTCGTCTTTGAAAAAGTTTTAGGTAATGAAGTGTTCTTGCAGAAAAAAATACACTGAAACTAAAAAATTCTTAAATGCACGCTCAAAAACATGAAACCTAAATTTTCTCAAAGGACCCCCCCTTTGATGCTCCTAATTTTATTTTTAAAGCTGAAGTTATGCCCTTAAAGTTGGTGAAGACTTTAAGATGGTTACTACTTTAGTTTATTTAGTTTTAGTTTTTAAATATTTTTTTTTTTTTTTTAATTGAAAATGATAATTTTTTTACTTATATGTACCGAAAATAGATTTAAGGTATTATTATTATTGTTTTCATGTTTATTTTATTAATTTAATGTGATGCTCTACCATTAGTTATGAGCATTTCCAGCCAGAATAGCAAACCGGTTGGACCCTACTCTCTCCGATCAGAATGAAATTTTGTCCATTTGGTTGGTTTCTACCCAAAATTACGTTTTCCATTTTGAAAATCTTAAATTATCCTGGACTAATTTTCTATGAAGGCGTATTTGAAAAAAAAATTGCAGAAGAAAAAAATACACTGAAACTAAAAACTGCGTAAATTTGTGCTAAAAACATGAAACGTAAATTTTCTCAAAGGACCCCCCCCCCCCTTCGATGCCCCCAATCTTTTTTTTTTAAAGCTGAAGTTATGTCCTTAAGATGGTGACTACTTAAGTTTTTTAATTTTTTATATATTTATGATTTTTTATTAAATATTGAAAATGATTTTTTTAAATATATATGTACCGAAAAAAAAAATTTATGCATTATTTTCTATCAAAAACTTCTATAAAAACTTTTTTTGTAAGCCTATCCTAGCAAAGGAAAATAACAAGCTGATATCAAGTAACAAGTTCTGTTATCCCAGTTATCGTTTTGATTTCCGCTGTTATCGCATAACAAATTAAGTTATCACCATTGGCAAATTTTGTTATAATATGTAGGCATTTTGTCACTTTTGTTTTATGAACGTTATAAGTTGAATTTTAAAACTATAAATATTACCAGCATATTTGAACATGAAATTTTGCTTTTAATCAATTTTTTTTTCAGTTGTTAGCATGAGAATTTGTTTTCAAATTGATAACATAATTTGAAACTATTTCAATATACTTGCTTGCAAAACAGGATTTTTTAGTCACTGTGACAACAAAATAAGCTATTATTATGATATTCAACGAGTATTTTCTTGTTATTGATTCTGATATTTTGGCTGTTTATAACATATTCAGTGGTCAAAAAATGATAACCTGATATTAAAACTTGTTATCAATTTGGTATAATCCTTTGTTCGGGTAGCCGTTCTCAAGTTATTGCGAATTTTAATAACAGAAATTTAGTTTTTTGCAATCTTTTGGCCCTTTTTGATTGTGATTCGTGAAGTCTACAACACAATGTATTTTTCATAATAGATTATTGTAAAACGGGCAATTTTTTTCTCAGACACGGTGGCAGTCAGACTCACGGGTTTCTGTTTGAACGCGATGGAAAAGCATCAAGTTGATGCTTTTGGATATGTGTGTGTATGTTTCGGATAGTTTTGTTTAGGGAGAGAAGAAGGAGTATACATAAATTCCCATGACGCCATTGTTGAATGTCTCGATGATATATGACAAACTGATTTTAATCACCAATAGACTCCGCTGAAATCGATGAAGCTATAGACGTAACAGATGGGATGGTATTGACTATGGATTCACTTCCCATATCTACAGGTCACGTTGATTGCACACTACTGGTACTAGAAGGCACTTCCTCGTCATTCGAAGGTGGCGGTTTTTGTTGGGGACGATAAACTAGGGAACGACACTTATTGCAGATTCGCATCGAATTATCCAATGGTATCTTACAACATAAGGATCATAATTTTTCAATAACACCATCTGTCAAGTTTCTAGTGTCCAAGCCACTCTTCTTCGATTTGGGTAGATGTTTACAACACTTTAAAGTATTATCCATGTTTGAAAATAAACTTGCTTGTTTAACCTGTATAACTAAGAAAGATAATATATAGCACTTTCTTGACTTTGTACCTATAGAGGTATAAAGAAAAAATTACCTGTCTGCTGTCTTCTCAACGAGAGGCTTCAAAAATCCTGATATATTAATTGAAAAATACTTGATTTCACAAAATTAAAAAAATCCATAAAATTTAACAACAAAAATTTAAAAAAATAGAGAGGTGACCGTCCTAAACTCTTCACCAGATTTAAGGATATAACTTCATGATTTTCTCAAAACAAATTTTAGAATATTCGAAAAATCAATGTTTTATGTTTTTTTTTACGATAAATTTTCATTTTTTTTAGTTTCAGTGTATTTTTTTTCCTAAAAGAACACTTAAGAACCTACAACTTCTTCTCAGATGACATTTTGCTTTTGAAATATTTGTTTACATGTTATGATGTTTTGAAAAAATAAAATTCACATTTTACATACGCCCTTATAGAAAATAGTCCAGGAAATTTTAGGATTTTTTTTATGAAAAATGTTGGGTAGAAATTTACATATGGACAAAATTTCATTAAAACCGGAAACTTTCGAGACAAAATCAATACTTTTTTTTAGCGTTTCTGGCTGGAAATGCTCTTGGGTTGAAAATGTATTTAGACGCCATTCGTTTGAGTAGATTGATTTTGGATGAATATGTTAGTTTATTTAAATCAGACAACGTTGAACGGAACAAATTTGGATGAGCTCTTGAATAGGCTGTTTAATAACGCCGTTGGAACAACATGACTAAGCAAGTAAGTATGCTTTTCTTTTGTGATAACTCTGTTTACTTGTAAGGGCAACGCCACTAATGGTTCAAATTGTATTCTAAATGAAGCTTCATGATTTAGAGAATTAGGAACTAGAGCAACATTATAATTGTTCCACATTCATTTTACATCAGTCTTCAAAGTGCCAATGCCTTGGAACGTTTCCGAAAACGTCAAATTTTTCAAAAAGACTCGATAGCTCAAAAATCTTAATTTTTTTGTTTTTTTGGGAGAGTGTCTACCGCAAAAGATCAATCTTTTGATGAGGGATGGTGGCTAGGGTGGTCAATTTTCAAAACTATTAAAAATTATTTCTCATTGTCATGAGATAAAGAAATTTGATGAGTTATTTTGACTTAATATTTTGACAATATATTTAAACGCCATTTGTTTTAATAGATTTATTTCGGATTAATCCCTTAGCACTATTTATTAAAATCCATCAAAGCAAAACAAAAAAACTATGATTTTTAGAACGGACTACTTCATCAGGACGTTGCAAGAGCAAACCATAGTAAATAAGCTTCTTGTTTGCGATGAATAACTCTGTTTATTCGTTAGGGCAACTCCACTAATGATTCAAACCGTGATCTAAATTTTGTTTTATGTCAGTTTTTATTCAATTTCCATTTGGTGGAATGGGTTTTGATTGATTTTAGCCCAATTTTCAGGCAACATTCTCACGTTTTTCTGCAACAAAAAACCTATTTATTCATAAGGGCAACTCCACAAGTGGTTCGAGTCGTGATATGAAAGCCCGATTCAAATTAAATTTGGACGCATTGAAGTGGTCATAACTCAAGAATTAAACAATATGGAAAACGTCAAACAAAGGGGTATTTATTCAGCTTATAAACGATGCATAACAAGTTATTACATTTCACCGTTTCGGAACGAACTGTCGCACTTTACTTGTGGATCGATGCCATCTAGATCTGCACATTCACTGGTGACACTATACCGGCGAGCTAATTCCACTTAAAACGCACCTGTTGTGCATTTGTCACTTTGTTACCGCATCCTCGAAGTTTTCGCTAGACAATTGCCCAATATTTTTCGATCGGTCTGAGCTCGAGGCGATTCGGAGGATAAATCTCTTTGGCGACGAAATAAACATTGTTTGCAGCATACCATTCTAGTACCTTCTCAGAGTAGTGGCAGCTGGCTAGATCCGTCCAGCTGGCTAGATCCGTTGGTCTTTTGTTGCCGAATGAAGGGTAAAATCCGCTTTTTCAGACACTCTTCAATGTAAACCTTCAACGATATTGCGTGAGATGTGATGAAGGCTACAACTGCAGATTCCTTGCCAAATCATCAGTTTCCGAGCAAACTTATCAGCAAAAATAAATTCATACCTGGAAGAGACATCCCCACGACCAGTTGCCAGGTAAAATTTTCGTCCAGGGATTTGTTTATAATCCATTTTGACATATGTTTCGTCAACCATTAAAATACAGCCACCAAATTTTGTCAAAACTCGTTCGTAGAATAATCGTGCTCACCTTTTGGCTACTAAACTTTGTTTCAAGGAGCCATTCGGATGTTTACTGGCACAAAAAAACTTATGTCCTTTTCTTGAAAGGATGTTATGCACTCCAAATCATATTCGAATTTAATTCTATGGTGAATATTGGCACGATAAGAGCTTAAAATGAATGCGCTTCTGAAATTTTGCGAGTTTACACCAACAAAAACAAAATTAAAACAAATGTATCCAATAAATTATTCATTAATTTACTGAAAATTTATGGAATTCAATAAGGTTACCTAAAAGAAAGCCGATATTGATCTTCGATCTGCAATTCATTTACGCTACATTTAAAATTTAGTGCTCTTATTTTTCCACATTTAAATTATTTCTTATATTTCAATATGGCGATTGATAAAAATCACAGTTGTGCCAAAACGCCAATTTATCTTCGCACTGACTACTATAAAACCAATTTGCCGTTTAATGCATTTACTTGAGGCAAAATGGTTTTAGACTGCTTTTTCAATTGACAAAAATAATATAATATGAATGAGTTCTTAGACGGCATTTCAAAACAGCATTTTACGAGTTCATGAAGTCGAAATAAAACCATTGATAGAGTAATAGGAATTTGAGAAAACAAGGTTTTATGATCGTTGTAAACAAGCTGTGTACGTTTTCATAAACCTGACTAAAATATGAAACCTCTTGGTTCCATAATAGTCCTTAATTGATTTCTCGTGGCTTTCATGAAACTTTAATAAAACCTTATAAAACTGGATAGTTTTGGCAATGTTAGTTGGGCTGCAATGTGGTCAACAACGTCAAATTATTTGGTAGATTTGGTTTGGATGAATTTTCTAGGTTGGGAAGAACTGATTATTCTGGATTACAAAGTGAAGTGCTTTTAGGGTGATTCTGGGATGCTCCAAAATTGTTCTCTGCTGAGATGCTTTGAAAATGGTCGTGAAATGCTTTCAGATCAATTCTAGCATGTTTCCAGAGCAGATCAGAAATGCAGTCCAGAGTAATTCAGGGATGCTTTCAAACTAGTTCTGAGATGCTTGCAGATTTGTTCTAGGGTGCTTCCAGACTAGTTCTCACAATGCTTCCAGAATAGGTAAATGGTGATTCCAGAATTACTCTGGGATGATTTTAGGATTGTTCTAGGATGCCTCTACAATTGCACCGCAATGTTCCAAGAATAGTAGTTGAGGATTGTTCTGGAGATGCTTTAAAATTGCTCCGCAATGTTCTCAGAGCAGCTTTAAAATGCTCGAAGAACTGTTCTGGAATGAGATGCTATCAGAATATATGCTTCCGGAATCGATCTGAAATACCTCTAAAACTGAGATACTTCAAGAACTGTTCCCTGGCTGCTGGCTGAATGGGTTTGAAGTGCTTCCAGAATAACTCTGGTTTATTTCGAATCGTTAAGGAATGCTTTAAGATCAATTCTAGCATGCTTCCAGAATAGATCGAAAATGTTTCCAGGAGTTCTGAGATGTTTGAAAATTTGATCTAGGATGCAAAATAATTCTAAGAGGCTTTCAGAATAATTTTATGAAGATTCCAGAATAGTTCGAGGATACTTCCAGGATTGTTCTGGGATGGTCTTAAAAGAGTCAGTTTAACCCTTTCAGGCCTAAATTTTTCCTAGCGTTATGATATAAGTAATTTGGTGCTTAATAACAAATAAATAATTTTAAAAATTAGAATTTATTTTTTAAGATATGCTAGGTCGTTCAAACTGTCATGGAGTTTAGAACTTAAGATCTACTGTTGTAAGAGTAGCTTTATCCACTATACAAAGTTACGATTTATATTTATTCATATTAAATGAAAGTCTTGAGATATTCTATCCAAACAAAGTGTCCTAGAGATCAAAACTGTTGTAATAAGAGCTTTATTCGCTAAACAAAGTTAAGATATCAACAGCCATTATGAAGTAGTGTTGGGATATTCTATTTCATCCTATTTTACTGATATTTATGACTTGGTTTGATGAGTACATATCGTAGCTTTGTATAACCCAAAGAGCTACGGTTACTACTTTATATCATAAGGACTGAACTCAATGGCTTGGGTGCATATCGTCACCTTTCATAGGTTATAAAGCTACTGTAACGACTGTAGATTCTAGCATCTGAGCTCAAGCGCAATATTGGTTACCTAGAACATCCCAAGATATCTCGTTATATCTGTTGAACTTCCAGAAGACTCACTAAATCTGGTCGAATTCATATTGATTCTTTGTAAAATCCAAAAAGCTACATATATAGTTGAAGATTTACAGTTTTCAGGATAGTTTGAATAACCTAGATAATCCGTAGGTTATCTTATAGGGTTTTTTGTTCTTCCAAGATACTCAATGTGCACATCGTAGCATTGCACAGCCCAAAAGCTTGTGTTGCAACTGTAGGTCTTATGTTCTGATCTCGAAGATAGTTGGGATGACCTAGAATATGTTATATTACTTTATGGTGTTTGTTGGCTTCGAGTATATTAATTGAATATATTTGAATATTTATTGAAACTTTATATTCCCTAAACATTATTGTTAATACAGAAAATCTTAATTTCTTAACGCCAGAACATCCCAAGATCATCTTCTTATATAGTTACATATAGTTTGAAATTATACACTGAATATGCTTGAATATGTGACGAAACTTTGTATAGCCTAAACAGCTACTATTGCTACCATAGATTTCAAGTTCTAAACTCCAGGACAGTTTGGATTACCTAGAGGACCACAAAGTTATGAAATAATTGCTGTTGACCTTCCAGAAGATTCATTGAATAAGTTTGAATATATATCATCACTTTATATAGCCCAAAAAACTACTGTTACAACTGTAGATCTTTTGTTTTGAACTTAAGGACAGTTTGGGAGACCTAGAATATCCCATAAATGTCGCATGTTGTCTGCTGACTTTTCACACTATTCAATGAATATTGTCCCTTACTCCAAAAATCTACTGTTACATCAGTAGATCTTATGTTCTGAGCTCAAGGACAGTTAAGATGGCCTAGGTCATCTCAGTTTATCTCACAAAGCATTTTTTTACGTTAAAAATTATTCACTGAATATAGTTGAATACGCAGGATACCGTTGTAAATCTCAAAAAGCTATAATTACACCAGCACATCAGCACGTTGGACGCTAAGATCGAACCAAGTTCGCAGAGCTACAAAGTTGACCATCTACAAGACACTAATTAGACCGGTAGTCCTCTACGGCTACGAAACATGGACATTTCTCGAGGAGGATTAACGCGCCCTTGTTGTCTTCGAGCGGAAGGTGCTGCATACGATCTAGGGTGGTGTGCAGATGGAAGACGGATAAACGACGAATTGCATCAGTTGCTGGGAGAACCTCCCATCGTTCACACCGCTAAAATCGGTCGACTACGATGGGCTGGGCATGTCGTAAGAATGTCAGACGACAGCCCTGTTAAAATGGTTCTCGATTACGAACCGAAGGATACAAGAAAACGAGGCGCGAAACGAGCAAAGTGGATCGATCAAGTATGTAGAAGGTGAACTGCGGACCCTTCGCAGACTGCGAGGCTGACCGAATAGAATGGAGACAACTTCTGTGAACAGCAGAGGCCACGCCGGCCTTCGTCTGATTGGCAAGGTTACTAAGTCATGAACTGTTCTTAGCTGCTTGCAGAATGGGTTTGAAACGCTTCCAGAATAGTTGTGCATTATTATCGGAATTTTCTGGATTTCTGATTAGCTTTGGGATACATTTAGAGTGGTTGATAACGGCACTAACTGTCACGGACCCAACAACTAGCTGAAGAAAGAGATTCGAAAGAAGAAAGATTAGCGTCTGTATTCACCAACGCCGCTGGATGTTCAATCCACCCGGAGCCCTTCATATCGGCTGACCAGGAAGCGCTAACTTCGAACCACTTTCCTCTGGGTTAAAACCTTCCTACGGATTACCGGAAGACGCTCAGAAGTAGCTGGAAGATGGCGCACCATTTGACCAATCGATTTTGGAAGTGGTGGTTGAAGGCATGTCTTCTGGTTATCTCAAGACGGTCTGAGTGGTTCAAGGACGTGAAGGATATCAAAAAGGAGACTTAGTGTTCGTGATGGATGGGAGAGTACGGAGTCAATAGATCAGAGGACGAGTTGAGGAAGTAGCAATTGAACTGAAATTTTGGCTGTAGCTTCGCCGTAGACCTTATTTTTTCTAGAAATATTGAATCCCTTATTTTCCACTCACCCCTTTTAATCTTTTAGACACCGCTTAGAACACTGAGACCAGCTTTTGATTTCCAAAAATAGTGCATAAATATGAGGTTCCTAGTAATTTGAACATCAGTATACTATAGATCGTAATTAAACTTCATCTACAGCTTAGCTTAGCTTGGCTAAGCTTGACTGACTGCACGTATCAATGGTTGCTACTCCGTGATTGATCAGAATCAGTGAAATTGCACAATGCATCGAATGGGGCTGGTAGTAACTGACCATTCTGACTGTACACGTTTCGGTGATTCAATTTCTTTAATAATCAATAACGGCGCCTGCAACGTCCTTGCAATCAGGTGGCGAATAGGAATGGAATGTTAGTGTGACATTTACTGTTTAGGGACCGTGTTTACCTCTCGCAAGCAACACATAACTGTCATAATAGGTTGCGGAAACTTGATTGTGACTCACTTGAGTCACATTTAAGTTACTCCAACCGATATGCAACAAGTGTGTTGTAAGGGCTGCATCCCCCAAAGGTCGCAGGGTGCATTTTTTTTTTTTTAGTAGGGTGGGGCTCGATGGATCAAGATTCACCTTGATAAGTAATGTGATCATTTGTATGATTCATGATCGTTAGTAAACTCGCGCCGCCGAACAATAGATAAATAAAACAATCCAAAACGCGCCATGCCCGATAGTAAAATAGTGCGCAATAAAGCATCGACACAACCGTTCACAACCGATGCACGAAGCGAACTCTTTCTTCGTAAACTTTCAATACTTCCCTACTGCAACTAATATCCGCATTCTTCTGGCAACTGAACGCTAAAATGGATGTCCTAGCTCATTGATTTAGCATCAACCGGGGTAGGCTTGCTCCTATACCCAATGTTTTCATTATCTCCGATCCGCTTAACCAATCGCATGTTTTGTGATATATTAGATGTATTATTATGATTTGAGATAACTCAATGCAGACGTCTTCCAAATTTGGTAGATCGAGAGGTAATCGGTGGAGACCCACCTGGTACCTCGTAGCCAGATGCTTAGAGGCGGACCGGAAGATTTGATGAGCTACCTCTTCCGATCGTAATTCAACTTCATCTGCATGGCCTAAACTATGGACATAAAAAAAATGACTGAAAAATTTATGATTTGTTACAGGTAAAATTCAGGTTATTTCTAGGCTTTAACCGAGATTCCAGATAAATAACTTCACGAGAAGGGCTCTGGTCTAATTGTATTTTCCGGTATTGTATAGATGTTAACAAAATAGTAATATTTAAAGCTGTTGGAAGGAGGTTGCGAACAATTTCTTGTAAACAAATCAAACCCAATAATTTAAGTCAACGATTACACATCTGTTGTGCAATCAAAGTCGATTCTTTTTTTTTTGCACTGCACATATGTAAGCAATGCAAAAACTTCATTATCGAACTGCAGATCCCCTTTAGTACATGCATGCAAAAGTTTATCATTCGCAAATATCGTGAGACTCACGACTGAGAGCACTATTCGCCTGATAGAACTGGTTCCCATCGCAACCAATGGCAGTCGTTTTGACTACACACAATTCAAATTGCCCTCCCATAAACGCACCTTGACTTCCTCCTTCCGAGCGAAAGCTTTCAAATTTAGATATGCTCAAATAGATCCGCACACACACACATGTACGCTTTTCCATCATTAACAGCATCGTCTTCATCGTCGTTATCGATCATCCAAAAACCCATCGTTTCCGACCCCGCCGAACGCCATCTGGCATCGTCCATCCAGCGAAGAAAAAGATTACTAATTTCCTTCCTGCGGCAGCAGCAGCAGCTGAATGACTCCAGCCCCCCTTAAGTGCGATCATAATGCATGCGCATTTTTGGAAGGCAGCACCAATTTAATTCAGTTCATCACCCTCCCTTCCTTCCTCCTCGCGCGAGGAAAAACGAAAGAGATTCACCCATTATCACACCCACCCCGAAAACCGGTTTCCATCAATCTACTACTACTCGCGCTCTCCTCGCAGCTGAAGTTAATTGCTGTGTAAACATTTCACGTTTCCCCGCCCCGACTCTGCCTGTGTCGACTGTGATGAGTTCGACGAAAGAGCATCGCATGAACACGCACTCCTCCCCTCCTCCCTCGCGCCAACACCATGACGGTTGCCATGCCGATTTGTAGCATTCGGGTGCGCACAAATTACGACTAGTTGTTAGATGTAAAACAAAGCGAAAGAACACCACCAGGCCAACCTTGATCGATGCAGGCAGGCAGGCAGGGGTTAGGTGTATGTTGTAATTATGTAAGCGAAGCACGTGTAATCACGAAATTTCCGCTGCAATTATGGGAGAATTTCTGAGGCTTTCTTCGCTGAGCAACGAACCCTGGGCGGGAAGAGCATTGTGAATCGGTTAATCGACGACGACGACGCCGAAGAAGACGCCATTGACGTGTGATAAATGGTTTTCCCTCATCATCCCCCGTCATCAGCAATGGTTGGGTGTTTTCTTTTCGGTTCGTTCAATCAATCCCTGTACGAGTTGGACTTTGCCGCCGCCGAAGCTTGTGCCTTCGAGACCTTTCTCCACCGTTTAATATGAAGTGAAAGGTTACAATTTGGTCGAAGCGAGGCTCGACTCTTTATGGAACACGGCAAATGGTCAGAAATATTTGGGCAGTAATCAAATCAAGTCGTGCGTGCTTGACATTATTTTGAAGAAGCTTGCAGGTCACGGGCCTTTGAGCTCATTTGTTTCGCGATGCCATCGAGCGAGATATAACCTGGGAGAATTTCAAACAATCAATTCCGGAATCATCGCGAATTAAGATCATCATGTATGCATATTTTCAGCAAATACTTGCTCCTTTGGAGCGTCCTTTAGTTAACAATTTGAACCCTCCTTGTTTCAATATAGCCTGGATTTTTAGTTTCAAACACTTGAAATGAAAATTATTCTAACCTAGAATTTATATTGGAGAAGGACTTGGTCGTGAATGTCCTTAAGCATCACTCTTCAAAGAGACCACCACGCAGATTGCAGGTTTTCCCGGCCTGAGACTTCAAGGGGATGGATTTTATTTTCAATATATTTACAATCAGATTTATCTCACCAATGACCACCTTCAAAATAACACTAGAGCGTTTCCAGGCGAAATGACACTACCTGACCAACTTCGAGTGTCTCCGATTTAATTGAAAATTTGTACACACGTTTTACCCACAAAATTAAGTTTTCTCCACTGATGCAAAAAAATGTTGGACTCAAGAGTCAGTTTTAAAAGGCGTAAGCATTTTGAATAGCTCTTCAATTAATAATTTGTACTCAGAAACCTTTGGCTGTACAGAAAAAACTGTCTAAGAACAAGATGAGGCTTATGTGTGTAAGAGTTGTGAAAGAAAATACATACACTGAAAAAAAAATGTCGGAAGAAAATAAAAAATTAACATTAAAATTTAAATATTTCAAAAACGATTTTTGTTTATTTTTATTTTTTGACTGGAAACATGGAGTTATACGCAAATTTTAGCAAAGACTCCTGGATTGAAAAATGTTAGGAAAAGTTTCTAGAACATCGACTTTTGGAATTGTATTTTCGTAAATTTTCCGTATTATTACGGAATAAACGTATTGCTGATGATATAAATCTGGGTTTTGAAGTATTTAAAAAAAATGCCAGCTCCAAATGATTGATCTTCCGTACGAGCACCACGTTCTCGAGATGTCTCCGATTTGATATTATCATATTCGAATAATATTCAAAAATACGACGAAATTAGCTTTGGATGATATTTTGCTTCAAGGTCTTTTTTTCTTTTTTAGCATTTCAAGCTTATTGCTTTCACAATTAGCTTATTAACACTCTCAACTTAGTGTTCGTTACTTGCTTCACAGTTATTAATTGAAGGGCTTTTGGTGACGATGCCATTTGCATTCTGGTATGATTGTCATGGCGATGATCGCGCATATGCCCGAAGTCAGAAATTTTCCTTATAAAGGATTCCTAGACCAGACAGAATCGAACCGACACCACTTGACGTGGTGTTGCTTTGTAGCTGCGCCTTTACTGACCGAACTGAGAGGACCCAGGTAACGGATTCAAGGTAGCGGATGAAAATAACCGGGTACAATACAATATTATGGGACATGATACAAAGCCTATTTTCGACCATGAATCTTATTGTTAATGAATCAGATAAATGAAAAAATGCTATTATTATTACGATAGATCTACAATTCACTCCTTTCTAGGATTTCAAAAATTGTGAAACAATACAATTAATAGTGATTGACTCAAATTTGTTTGGAAAATAATGAATTTTTTCTATAGTCAGAATGCAACAACCCAACTTTTCTATTGTGGATGGCTCAATTTACATTAGATTCTATTGTAGTAACAATAACTTCTATTGTCATCCTATCAATTGTGAACAATGCTATTAATTGTACATACAATAGATTCTATATATGGTTACAATACCTATTCGAAAATTATAAAAATCTCATGAAATTTTTTATTCAGAGATTTATTATGTTTCATCAACCATCCTGCTGGTCAAAGATTTGAAGAAAGTTTTACAAGCATTTGACTTTTCTTGTCGACAGATTTTTTTTCTGTGTCTATTTACAAAACTGAAGCAAGGAAGTGAGGGATCAAAGTCACTTTAAAAGAATCCGTGCAACTCAATTTGTTACGATTCCGCAGATTACTCGACACGGGTGCCAGATACCTGCTGAAAGTATCAATAACGGGTTTGGTATGTATTCATGAAGATTTTCACTTTCAAATGAGTGAGTAGCTCTATTGCAGCTCCAGCAACCCATTTCAGAATGTCTGGAGAGTCACGCACATTTTGAAGCTCCACGGGTAAAGATTACCGATTTCATTTCAACAAGAACACTGCAACACACTTCCATATTTGTAAATGTTAAAATCCCAACTCGGTATGTATTTATTATTAATTGAAAATAGGATTTATTTTAAATATATTTTAACAATCAGATTTATCTCACCAGCGACCCACCTCCCAAAATAATAATAGCTTGTTCCTTTAGCGGGTAATTTCGACGTTGATTCGTACGCAATAATTTTATACATTTGCGACATCATAAATGCCGAAATGACATTATTAAACAACTACGTATATATACATAGACAATGTATTTATTCGGTGCGATCAAAACCATTAGGCACTTGAATATACAGGGAATACCTCTTTCAGATAATCCATGAAGAAAAATCAATTGTGTGCCTATTCCTGATGAAAAAGTAGGGGCAAAATGGCATAGAGGCAAAATACCTAGCTTGTTTAAAAATCGCCGTAAGATATATGATATATGATTTTAATGAATAAATCAGTGATATTTGAAAGTTTACCTAAATTAAAGGATTTTGCCACAGAACTAAACTAGAGAATAAAGGGGTAATATAATATTTTTTACAACATTTAAACTCTTTTCAAATGGAATGGAAGTAAACTTAGTTGCTAAATTAAATCTTACAAACAAATTAGGTTTAACAGGATTCTGAGATGATTATGACATTCACTGGTTATGTTTTGAAAAAAAAAACACTGAAATTTAGTTTGTACAAGAACTAGTTTTTGTTAGAAAATCTGTTTTCCTTGAAATTGTCCGTTTTACGATGTTTGAACTGTTGGTGGAAAGTGCTAACTGCCTATCTTGAGGATGGCATTTTTCAAATAAAAGGTGAAACAACATATACCGACGTAAATTATTTGAATCTATTTTTCGCAGTGTATTTTTGTAATTGTGATTTGTAATAGTCACAGTGTGATTTTGTAATAGTCACCCATACACCACTTGTTAGTAGGACTTTTGCACTTTTTTTTATTATATCCACTTGAAAAAAAATAAATCCGTAAAACAGTTTCGCTCTTTTCAAAAGACAGCCTAGATGAATTTTGCAGAAACTTTTGTGGCTTTTTCGTGACCGAGAATCTACACATCCCGAAAATTTCTTTGAAATTGGAAGTGCAGACTCACTCGAATAAGATTTTGGCGAAATTCTAGTCTAAACGGACGAACAGTCTAAAGAGATGTTAATATAAAGAAGCAAGGAAGCTCGGGCTCATCGAAAGAAGGTTTTTATTGATGATGATTTCACCCATCTTTTAGAAGTATCTTATGACGTCTTTAGGATCTCTACATCGCGTTCACCATCTTTTGAAAACAGAGACGTCTTGTTATCAAAATGTCTACCTATTCAAATTGCAATCTTCAAAAATGTTTCCTTAGTTAAGTTGTATGTAGGTTCTTTTTTGTACTTGTATGTAATGAGTACATTTTCACAAATTGATTGAGAACTGATGCAAAGCAGCAGAAGCGTTAACAAATTTGATATTTGAACTGAAGCGTTTACAACTCGAACAACTGAAATTAAAGAAAATTAGTATCTTACATTTAATTTCTTTACTTTGCTTGTCTTCGGCAGATACGCGTATTTCGTCTACAATATTGCAGACTTCTTCAGTGTCTCTTCACCCTGTCGACTTGTAAGGGCGCTGAAAAGTACGCATTATGAACGAATACGCATCTGAAGATAAGCAAAGTTAGTTGGAATTAATGAGATTACTAATTTTTCTTCTAATTTCTGGTTACAGGTGTTCCACTAGCGAGCTCAACTTTGGGATTCACTCGAACAAGTTATTGAAATTGTTGGTTCCATTTAATGGAAAATGTGAAAAGTTGAATTTAAAAAATAGTAGATGTTTAGAGTTCTATTCATTTTTCAAAATACCGGCTCATTTAGGTGTGCTTTGTATGCCAGCTTGGTGATTTCTATCGAACCGAATCGACTGTAAGAACTTTCGCCGCCACTTGATCTGTTAGCCTCATGAGCAAAATTTAAAATTCCAGAGTTACAGAAGGTTTTTGTTTTCCAATTATTGCAATTTAACTCCAAATTACTTCAGACGAATCGAACTCCCGAATGCTTCAGACAAATGCTGCTCCCGGCTTCGATGAGTCGGAGCCATTCATCATGAAATGGAAACTTAAGAACCAAAGCGCCTAATGCCATGTTGGAACGACAAGTGCTGTTGATGACAAAACACTTTGTAATCTAAATGAGACTACGCCGTCAAAGATGCAAAAAATTTCGACAAAAAGCGATAAATCGAAAACCTTATGCTCTTAAAATATTAAGGAATCCAAGAGTATCTCTTTGCATGAGGGATACGTTCCACTTCATGCAGCGACACAGCGTGTAAACAATAAAACGATTCATTGAGAGCGACGACCACAAGTATAAACATTTTAAATAGCTTCGATTTGGTTTGCATGTGTAACAACACTTCTTGAAATGGCCAAAATACAGTTTTTTTAATTTTAAATATTTTTTGAGAGACTGGGATATGATTCCTTTTTTGCCCAGAACGAAAATTGTGATTCGAATTTAGTCGATAAATTGTTCCGTTCTGGAATTATCGCCAAAAAATTAACCGCGTAAAAAAAACGTGTAAAAAATCTCAGTGTATCTATACATAAAAGAATGAATATCTGTGTATCTGTCTGTCTGTCTGTCTGTCTGCCTGTCTGTCTATTAGACTCGGCAACTACTGAACCGATCGGGGTGAAAATCTGTTTACGATGGTTTTAGGGCCGGGAGAGGTTCTTATGATAGTTTGAGAACATTCCCCCCCTGGAATAGGTGGCTCCCAAGCAAATGAAACAGAAACTTCAACATAACTCAATAACTAATCCAGCAAATGGAACCAAATTAAGAGGTTTCTGACGGCGAGAAATGTTTCTAAAGTGACACAAGACCCCTCCCCTTCAGGGAAGGAGGCGCTCCCATACAAAGAAACAGAAATTGCAGCATAATTCGACCAAATGGAACCAAAAATGGCCATTGGAGGTTTTTGGAGGCTAGAAATGTTTCTATGGTTGTGTGAGACCCCTCCGCTTTCTGGAAGAAGGGGGTTCCATACAAATGAAACGTAAATTTCTGCATAACCTTGAGAAACAACCAATCAAATGGAATCAAATTTAGCATGTGGAAGTTTTCGAAGGCAAGAATTGTTTCTGTAGTGGTTTGAGACTCCTCCGCCCTTTGAAAGTGGGGGGGAGGGATACCGATACAAATGAAACACAAATGTTTGCATAACTCGAGGACTAATCAAGCAAATGGAACCAAATTAGGCATACCGGCGCTTTTGGCGGCAGGATATTTTTCTATGGTGGGTCGAGACTTCTTCCTCATTTAAAGGGGGGGGGGGGGGAGGGGCTCTCTCTCACATATATTGAACAAAAATGTCTGCCTTTCTCGAGAAATAATCAAGTAAATCAAATCAAATTTATCATGTGGGAGTTTTTGAAGGTAAAAAAATCTATGATGGTGGGAGACCCCTCCTTCTTCTGAAAGAGACTAGTCGAGTTATTAGTACGAGACACTGAAGAAGTCTGCACATTGTAGACGAAATACGCGTATCTGTCGAAGATAAGCAAAGGTAGTTGGAATTAAATGGAAGATACTAATTCTTCTTCTAATTTCTAGTTACAGGTATTCCACTAAACAGCTCAAACCCTCTAGGATTCAGTTTTGACCATTTTGTGTTGCTTGGGGTATTTCTTGATGTCGTTGAAATACTGTGAAATTTCTATAAATAGTCCTAACGCAAGGCGAACGGAGCACGAAAAACTCAATGACCGGAAAACAGAAAATAACTCAACCTCAACTGAAGACTTCATGGCATAGTAATTTTTTATATAATAACATTTTATTCAACACTTCCCGTCAAATTTTCCGACCTGCTGGCATTTCAGTCGCAATTTAAAACAAATCACCATCTTTTAGTGGCTTTTCCAAACAACTTCCTAGTTCATAAAAACTAAAAATAAAAAATACTCAATTCCCACACTCGCGAACTGATAACCGCCACCGCATCAACCGTCAATCATCTGTTATAAATCGCAACCAGAAGCGACTAATAATGCCGATGACGCGAAAATCTCCGGTGATATAAACGCGCAAAATTAGCAGCAGATTATCTGCGGGCGGGCTTTGTTTCGGAATGTCGATGATGCGATCTTTGTTTACATGGCCTGCTTCGTCTGAAAAAAAAACCGAATCTGGGCCACCAACGCCACCATCGCATCTCTCGACTCGGCTTCCATGGAAATTATCGACTGGATGATAATGAACGCGAGTGAGTGTTCCATTGTTTTTCGGAATTTCGGATGATGCCACACTGGCGGGCGGGCGACGGCGGCGGTGAAATTGCTCTTTCTCTTTCTCTTCGACTTCGATGTGCGAATCGTGATCGCCGTGAGTTACACGATCGATCGCTCGCTCGCAACGCCGCCACCTATGATGATGATAATCGGTTGGATAATGATGCCAGTTTTCGCGGTGATTATCCGAAGCCATGGCAACAGTTGATTGAATTATTAAATGGCGATGGCGACGGACGCGACCGGCTGAAATGCAGTTATTTCACGACGGTGTCGTGTCAGCCAGGTCAGGGCGTGAAATGCTACACCGAAGGCGTGCAGTCAGCTGTGAAATCCCAGCCCAACGTTGTTCTACTGAAATTCCGAGACAACAAAAGCGTCCATGCCAAATCATGCATGTCCGATGTCGGTCCAGAACCTGTTCCAGCGCAGAGTTTTTATTTCAGTTGCCATGTTTCGCTACATTAGTCCGGCTCGATTGAAGTTTGGTCGTTTATAAAGTGACATAATAAACAAAACACAAGACGGGGACAAAAAAAGAAGTGGAATGACAGTTTGAAGCGGCGAATGGGGGCTTCGAGAACTGGCCATGGGGACTGAGGCAACGATAATAAAACTCGTTGGTTATTGTTGTCCGAGGGATGGGCATCACATTCCATGTTTATTGGCAAGCCTAGCCAGTTGTCCACGGAAACGGGCAGAGGTCGGGTCGGGCGCGTGTGAAAATTGTCACACGAATCGGTCGGGTGGCGGGCGGTATGAGGCGGGGAAAACTTTTTTCTGATGGCCGGTGCTGTTTTTATCGCGACAAGTGTCATTTATTTTCCATCGGAGTTGGTATTTTGTTTGTTTCGGTGCTTATAGGAGCTTTGAATTTTATGCAGGGTCGGTTCGACTGACTTTGCTTGAAGCCGAGCTAATTTGCAGCTGAAACTAAATAGTGATTTAAAAACAATAACCCGAAAAAATCGATATTTAGAAGGACTGTCCAGCAGTCCACAATTCCTACACAATCCCCTTGGTTTGAGTCCCTTCTCATTGCTCCATTCAGGGCAATGAGAAAGCGGACTCACTTGTCAAGGTGGGTGCTATGGCAGGCGATATTTATGATCGACAAATCGCCTTTAACGAATTTTTTCCTATTTTCCGTCAACAGGCCTTGATCAGCTGGCAACAAAAATGGAATGCAGGAGATTTGGGCAGATGGCTACTGACTCGTTAGGCTCTCATTTCTATCGAATAGGGCTCTCAGACTCCAACCAATGCGGCTGTTGTGCAGGTTATGAGGACATCAACCACGTTGTTTGACATTGCCTCGATTTCGAAATTGCCAGAATTGGTCTTCGCGCATCCCTACAGTCCCGAGAGAAACCAGAGAAGATATCAGAGATGTGCTGGGTAAGTTGGACCTTATGGGACTAATTTCACCTCGTTCCCTCCATCGTAACTACGCTTAGTTTTGATCGTTACAGATTAACGAAATGCCCAACAACAAAAACACCGCATCGTCAACGTTAAGATCCCTACTTCCCCATGCCTTCCCGAATCATTGTAAACCCCAATCTCGACCTAGCCGCGAGTTTTTTTGGCTTTCTAAAACTAACACAGTTACTAAAGGGTGTCCACAGTTAAATTACATCACTTTCAATAAGCTGTAACGTTTCTTAAAACACACAACGTTCCTACAATTTTTTGGCCGGACCAAGCCTCTTGTCACTATTCCAAGGATATTCTGGAGTGGTACAACACGAATGGTGTCAATTTCGTGCCGAAGGATCATAATCCCCCAAACGCTCCAGAGTTTCGGCTAATTGAAAAATATTGGGCTATAATGAGGCACGAACTTCGCAAGCATCCTAAAGTTGTCACTACAGAACAGGAAATGTTGAAGTGATGGTTGAAAGCGGGAAAAAATGTCGGTTCAAGCGTTGTACAAAATCTTATGCGTGGTATTAAGAAGAAAGTTCGGGCTTTATGATTTGATAAAGAAATACAGTGAAATACAAATAACTTAACCAAGATTATACATTGTATTTTATTCCCTGAATATTTCATGATATTTGGTTGAGAGAATTGTTTTTGAGGACGAGTTTGAAGTGATGCACTTTAACTGTGGATACCCTTTAGGTTATTATTATTGTAAAAAATGAAAAAGAACTCGGCTCCGTAATGCTTATGGCACTTGAGCTTCATAGTTAAACAATTCAGTAAAAAAAAATACTTCACTTTATCAGGGAAACAAGACTGTTTAGGCAACTGTGGTGGAATCAGGAAATGGAAAAAGCTTATGAAGAAAATGTATCCGATGCTAGTCCGGACGGACCAACAGAAGTGGATGAAGAAAAAAATAAAGAACAGAAGCAAAAGAAGAAACGCCGATCGAAACAAATACGGAAGAAGGCAAACTGAAGAAGAACAAATAAACACTCCACAGGATCACTTTTGAAAAAATAAAAATAATAAATTGAAACATTTTTTAAAACTATCACTAGTAAACGCGAACAAACACCGTTGAACTTCACTAGAAAAAGTCTTCCTTTGACAGATAGGCCTATTTCGTCTGCGACTTACTGACTTGTTGAGTGTCGAGTGCCCAACTCTTCGAGTTGATTCAAATTTTCCTACACTGAAAAAATATTTCACTTAGCTACTACTGGAAATGCATGTAGATATTTTCCAATACTAAAATAAGTGACTTTTACATTCTACTTGACTAATCATATACATTTCACTGGACAGATAAGATTCACTTGATTTTGCAAACAATTGCCCACTTTCGGAATCACATAAAAGTTATGTGAATTTCTAGTGGATGTTTTCCACTCATTTTGTGATCTCTTTTTTAGTGTAGTTTTCCAATACGCTCGTTAAATTGTTTTAAAAAAAACTGAAAGTGAAGAAAGAGCAGCGGCACAAGAGTAGCCAAAAAAGAGAAACGTAACGGAATAATCGAAGGAAGAAGGAGAAGAAGAAGAATAATAAGAAGGAGAAAAAGAGATCCGAAGCAGATGAAGCGAAGTGGAAGAAATCAAGATCAGAAGTCGAAGAAGAAAAATTTAACAAATGAAGCAGAAGAAATCGAAGGAGGCACAGTGGAAGAAGCGAAGCAGAGAAAAAAAAGCAACACAAGTGAAATAGAAGAAGTTGACATGAGAGAGAGAAAGAGAAATGAAAAAAAAAACAGTCGAGGAAGCAGAAAATCGAAGCGGAAGAAGTGGAACAATAGAAGTCGAAGAAGGGAAACGGAAGAGCAGAAGCACTAGTGCAAGAAGAGAAACGAAAGAGCAGAAGCACTAGTGGAAGAAGAAAAGCTGAAGGAAAAATTCAGAAGAATACAAGCAGCAGGGAAATGTCAAAGAAGAAGAGAGAAAGAAGGGGAAGAAAGAGTAGAAGATTGGTAAGAAGCAGGGGAAGTTGAAATAATAGAAACGGTTGAATAGAAGGGGAGGTAGAGAAATAGAAAAAGAGAAGTTGTAGCAGAAAGTTGTAAAAGATGTTGAAGAATAAGAGTTGAAAAAGAACGAAATGGAGAAGAACGAGAGAAATACTACTGAAGGGATTGTATACGAACATGTTTATGGATGAGATTATTTCTCATGAAGTGAATGCACCCTTCTGGTGTAAAGTGTCTCTAATAAACCAAACAAACAAACAATCAAAGTTTTATATCACGGATCCTGCTCATGAAAAAAATGGAAATCCCAGAAAGTTGATTTCTAAACGAAACAAAAATCTAGATAACACCAGAGCTCGGCGATTCAGGCAATTTTAAGTCTATTGGCATCATGCTTTTATTTATTTTTTGATTTCTAAAATATCGTGTATGGGGGGCTTGGACATTTTTGAAGAAGTTCAAACTTTAAACGCTTTGCACCAACCCTGAGCATGTCCGTTTGAGTCCAAATTTTGATTAGCGTCAATTTCAACATTTGTCTGAAGCTTTGGAGTATATCTTTAACTGTTCTAATTGAGTGAATAGTATTATTATCACATTAAAATCCTTTTCTAACTTTTGAATTTTCTCTAGTTTTAGAAGCTAACAGATCTTTGGCGACCAATGCCATTGGATTCGACTTGGATTTGGATTGGATTTGGATTGGATTTGAATTGGATTTGGATTGGATTAAATTTGGATTGGATTGGATTTGGATTGGATTTGGATTGGATTTGGATTGGATTTGGATTGGATTTGGATTGGATTTGGATTGGATTTGGATTGGATTTGGATTGGATTTGGATTGGATTTGGATTGACCGTTGTTTTTTCTGATGCACTCATTTAAGCATTCAGATGGAAGCTTTTCGACTTTCTGAAGGGAGATTTCAAGCTTTTGATCTTATTCGAGATTTTTTTTAGGTTTCAAATGAGAACTTTTAAGCTTTTTAAACTTCTGAAGCAAGCTTTTCAATCTGCTGAGGAAAAAATTTAAGCTTCTGATCTGCAGGAAGCCCTTAAAGCTTTAGACAAAATCGTTCAAAGCTTCTGACGGAGGCTTTTTTGGTTTCAGATGGAAGCTTTAAAAGGTGATTTTTAAAGCTTTCCAATGGAAGCTTTTTTTTAATTCCTTTATTATCGAGATTTTCAGCCCAAAAGCTGGTTCATCTCCCGTCGTAGGCACGCAAGAACCATTTTGGGCATTTTCATAACTTGTTTGGGTGTGAGATTTAAACTTGTGACTTTGGCGAGAGAGGTATAGATGTTAACCACTACGTCGGGGTCCGCCCTCTGCCGATGGAAGCTTTTTTAGGTTCTGATGGAAACTTTTCAAGCTTTTGAAGAAAGATTTCAAGCTTTTGATCTAACGTGAGCCTCTAAGGCTTATGATTAACGTTTTCAGCAGTTCTGATGGAGGCTTTTCTTGTTGCATGTTGAAATTTGTAAAAGATTGTCTTTAGGGTTTCCGATGGAAGCTTTTAAAATTTCTGATGGAAGTTTTTCATCCTTCCAAACAGATATTTCCAGCTTCTGATTGGATTGCGTTTAAAAGCGTTCCAAGCTTCCGATGTCACCCTTGATCGGAAGCTTTGAACGCCTTTAAATTAAGCTTTCAAATGGATACTTTAGAAAGAAAGTTTTCAAGGTTCCAGATGAAATCTTTTAAAGTTTATCATACATGCTTTTACAGCTTCTGTTGGAAGCTTTCCAATCTTCTGAAGGAAGATTTCGAGCTTATGGTCTGATATGAGCCTTAAAAGCTTTAGATGAAAGCTTTCCGTTGGAGGCTTTTCTAATTTCAAATGAGACTTTTGAATGAAATTTTTAATGTTAATGTTTTTTATGGAAGCTTTTAAAGCTTCTAAGTGAACTTTTTTGATAAAAGCTTTCCAACCTTCTGCCAGGATCTGATCTGATGGGATTGAAGGCTCCCGATGAACGATTTCAAAGCTTTTAGGGAAACTTTTCTGAATTCAGATGGCTACTTTTCAAGGTTTCCGTCGGAAGCTTTTTAATTTTTTCTAAGCTTCTTATGGAAGCTTATCAGTTTTTTATTTGATGGGAGTCCTTGAATCATTCGATGAAAACTACCAGAGCAGCTGATGGAAGCCTTTTAAGCTTCCCAAGGCAGACTTTAAGCTTCTAATGAAAGCTTTGGAAGCTGGTGATGGAAGATTTTTATGTTTTCCAATGGAAGCTTTTCCGGCTTAAGATGGAAGCTAGCTGTTTCCTCCCTTGTCTCCGTCGGTAAAGGCGCAGCTACAAAGCAACATTTTGGCGGTGCTGATGGACTAGTGGTAAATGAGCTTGCCTCTCACCTTAATGGGGGGCTTTGGTATCTGTTCCAGTCGACGCCGTTGAAAGCTTTTGAAACGAAGAGTCATTTATCACGCCTTTTTACGGAAGGGAGGTAAGACCATTGGTTCAGGCTCATGTGGTGATGAGTTCAATAATAAGGATTCAAAACGTCTCCTTAACGTGACGAACCTAGGCTGAAAATCACTTGAATACGAAATTGAAAAAAAGGTTTCACCTAGGAATTTTTCATCGAGAATAATTTCACCACTGAATCATACAAAAAGTAAAAAATGGTACTGCTTTTGAAAACTTCAAGATTCTGAAGCTAAATTAGCAGCTTATCATGAACAATCACATTAGTTCAAGTTCCGCAATGGTTCAGGAAGGTTCCCAGAGGCTCAGCAATTTCCTAGAAACCTATCAGAAAAAGACCTATCCTTATAAGGAAGAGTTAGATGAATTCATGGAGCTTTGGAAACTACTCCCTGTAGTTCTGCGAATTTTTTGATAAATCAACTAAGCTTGTCCGGAAGTTCAGGAAACAAACTTCCTTAGAGAAACCACGGGAGATTAGGTTTCCCATTGGTTAAGGGAGGTTTCCAAGGGTGAAGAATGTCCGGGAAACCTTCTAGGTGATCATAAAACTCACTAAAAACTACAAGGGACAGGCCAATGAGCTTGTACGCAAAGGTGCATAGGACTACGCAGCAATGCATCCCTAAAGGGTACATGTCACCGCCAGCTGCCAGTTCAATACTGACTCATTGCCGCTCTGAACATTTCCAAGGCTACCAAGCGAATGAAGCATTATTCGAAGATGTACTTCTTTTAGATCGTTTACTGTTGTATATGAGATCTACCTTACTTACATTTGAAGTCTGTGATAGGAAAATACTTGGAAATTAGTAAATGTAATTTTCAAAACGAAATTATAAGACATTACCTTACATTTGCGTTATTTTCAATAGTTTTATGTTGAAAATCAATAGTTTTCAATAGTGGAATCGATGCATGGATATATTTATGATTAATTTGGGCAAGTACTTTGAAAATGTTTAGAGAAACGACTAAGATATTAACGCTGACCGCTATTCGTTTTTCTTTTAAATTGCACCCCAGTTTAGAAAACAAAAACAAAGTCGAACGTCAAAAGTCTATGAAATCTCCTTCATAAAATCATGGACGCCCTCTTCAGTCAAAGATTTTCTCAGAAATGTATGATATCAGAAAACCCTAAGAAGCTTGGACTATGCTTGAAGTTCAGGGAGAACTCGGAAGTTTGAAGAACATTAAGGAACCCCTTTTTTATAAATTTCACGTATTCTGGGAGTTTTAACAGATGTTTCACGAGCAAGCTTAGAAATTCCAGGATTGCCACAGAAAATCAGGGAACCTAGTTTGTGAAGTGGAGACTCCAAGAAATTAAGACACCCCTTTTCTAGGATTTTGCAGCCTACCATATTCAAGTTCCAGAGGTTTTACGAACAATCTGGGAAGTTCCAGTAATCCCCCAAGCAGTTTAGGAAACCATTGCGGAATTTTAGGGAATCGTTTGACAAGCCAACTTCTTCAGATAGTGAAGGACACTTTCCAAACGAAGTCAAATATTCAGGAAGGTTTCTCAGGAGCTTCAGAGACCTTGTTTAAAGATCTAGAATACCATCAGAAACTTCAGAGAATTATGGAGAGAAATCAACGAACTGTCCCAGAAGTTCGTGAAATCCTGCCATAGAGGACGGAATGCGGAATTTTGTGGAATCAGACAAGCTAAGTAACTTTCTCCAGAGATTGACGAAAATCTTCCAGAAGTAGTGATCATGTCAAACATTCAGGAATTTTTCGCAGAAGCTTACCGAAACGATGTTGAGAATCCGCTTTTGAAACATTCACAGAATTTCTATTCATATCAAACATTTAGGAATGTCTCTCAGAAGCTTACCGAGACCTTCCTATAAGATCTTGAAAATCATATTCTGAAACTTCAGAGAATCCCTACACAAGTTCGTGAAATATTCTCATAGGAAACTCATTCGGAAACATTCACAGAAATTTTATTCACCAATAAACAAGTTCCAAGAATTTCAGAAAAAGTTCAGGGATTCTTTCTGTACAGTAAGTCCTTCATGGATCCTCAAATAAGGTCAGCTAACTCTTCCAAATGTCCAAAAAGCCTCCAGCAAGAAGTTCAAGGATTCTAACCAGAACGACACCATTCTATACGGTCAGCTATAGCTACAACTAGTTCGGAGAACCCCTTTTCAGCAGTTTAGAAAACTCGTTCATGGTTGCAGGAAACCTTTTCAAAGATGAGGGAACTATAACATCAAGAAACGCTCTCAGATGTTCTGGAAAATTGCTCAGAAGTACATCAGAAGAATATTAAGTGTTCCGGGAAGCACAGAAGAAGATCAGAGAACACTTCTGTCAATTGAAGAAATTCAGAGCAATTTCCTAAAAATTCTGGGATCATCCAAAAAAAAAATAATGACACTTGAGAAAGTTTCCAAGAAAGTGGGAGAAACCTCCGAGTATTTCTGAAGATCCCTTTCTACAATCAACCGAAACTAAGCAAAACTATTAGCTGTTGAGGAAACCTTCTTTCAGAAGAGATAGTTAGAATACTCCGGAAAAATACTGGAAATTTTCCCAGGGATCACACGAACAAGATGGGAAGTTCCGGAGATCTCACCAGAATTTCAGGGAATGTCTATGGAAGTTGAAAAAATCCTCAAAAAATCGTACAGCCTTTCGGCGGGACACGATCTCTTGAGCAGTTCTTCCCACCAAGGATTTTGATTCCACAAATCTCTCACCGACAGTTTCCACCCAGTCGTTGCAACCCTCGCTGCACTCTTCAATTAGCGTCCTCCTGAACGTCATCGTCGCCATGGTGATGAAACCGCCCCTCATCGCCCACTATGATCAGTCAACCGTGTGATCAGTCAAAGTGCTATCGTGACCTCGTCAAAGTCGTGCTTAGAAGCTGGTTAAACCCCGGCAAAGTCAGTTGCCACCTGGGAGCCAGAGACGACTCATCGTAATCATCTTGTTGTCGTAGCCCGTTGAACTCCCATCACGCTGCTTTCGGGTCAAAGCTCGAGGCTAACGGCCGATCATCACCATCATTGCTGTCAATCGCAATCAGCACTGACTGGTAGTCAATTTTCCCCTCAAGGCGCCCAACTGTCAAACACAAATTTGGGCTTTTCTGGCCACTGATTGCTACTTTGCTAGTCAACGAATTCCTCAACGAGCAACAACGAAAAAAGGCACTCCAAAGCTGTGCGGGATAATTACACACTCTCGAGATGACAGTCGCCCGTCATCGGAGCGAGGGCCGCTAGGCTGTGGCTTCTTCATCGTGATTACGAAATTCACCGAGGCTATCTGGTGTTTGCTGGTTGCCAGCCTTAGCCTACTTTGATTGGTCATAACTGCTGCCTGCATCTGCAGAGATGAGTGAGAAAATTTCCATTTCCTCTTTCCTCCACGCGTCACCCGCTCGGTTCAGTGAGGTGTGGCCCGTTGCCACGGTACCCGATAGTTGGCCTACTATTACAGTAGGGATCGAAAGTGAAAATGTGTAATTTCTTCGGATAGAAATGGGAGGTTTCGACCTTTGCCGCGTTGAAATTGGAGCAGATCGTTGACCCGTTGAGTTCAATCGGTTTCGCCGCGAATCAATCATCTGCGAACTGTCACTTAAATGGGGACAAATCGGATGATTGATTGATCGGTCGATCGGTGATTCGCTGGGTCCGGACTTACACGGTGGTCAGCAAACCGAGCAGACTGAGTGGCTATTTCTATCAAACGATGGCAATTTGCGTCACCGGCAGGTGGAAAGATAATCCCCGATTCCTTATTCAGTCCCGGGCCCCCGCGCACAGAACGTCAAATCACGCACCGAAGGCGAAGGCGTTCTCCGTTTAATCCCCTGGACCGGTATTTATGACTCATTCTGTTCACCACTCACAGCTCACGGTAATAAATTATTGTCACTCGTTTCACAACCTAGAACGAACCAACTGAGTAGCCCCGTTTCCGCCCTCTAAAAACCGAACAATTTCGACACAAATTTCGCTAATTATGTCCAAATCGCCGAATCGAATTCGGCACCCAAAATTATCTCAAATTTCCGCTTTACGCGCAAATCAATCATCGATGCAATCAGCAATCCAAGTAATCATTCGCCTCGGCAATAAATCGCTCGCCCGCCTCGACGAAAACCGATCGAGCACCGAGTGGAAACCGATTAAACAACGACGCCTTCGCACCCGTTCGGATTTGTTGAGTTTAGGAAGTTGTCACGTTCGGCCGGCCGTTCGTTTCCATCATCGTAAATCTCAGCAACCGACGCGGCGGTTTGACAGGTCAATTTGCCGCGGGGAAAAATGGCCTACTTTGAAGATTGACCGGGTCAGGTCGAAATTGAGACGTTCGCTTTGGCGGTGAAGTGAAAGTTCACGGCGATCTGACCTCTGGTAGTCTCTGGTACTTAATCGAATGAAATTGCTGGCCCCTTATGGAAAGCACCGCTGAGCTCCCAACAAGCACCCCGGTTAGTGACAGTGATTATGCAATGGCCGCAGCTGGGAGTTGCTTGTTTGTTTAAGCGCACTTTACTTTCAGGCTGGCGATCGGGGGTTGCAGCGAGATAAGCAAGCGCACTGAGCGGGTTTTTCTGATCGTGAACCATTTCGCCGGAGGGCGCAATTTGGCTGCGTTTGTCCCGCATGACGGGTGTCTACAAAATGGATTTTTTCTCGATGCAGTGGATGGATGGATAGGAAGAAATATTTTCAGTTGTGGACCGGAGAACTAGATGCGAGAGTTCTCTGTTTCTTTCAAATTTTGGAGGGACACAGCAGAGTTTCCTGAACTTTGACTGAGTTCCGTGAACTTCTGAAAAGTTAGTTTTTAGTAAGAGGGCTGCTAGATCTCTTGAGAGAATACTTTTAACATCTGAGTTCTCTAGTACATCCGAGAGATTTTGCTGAACATCTCCAGGAATGCTCTTTACTTTGAGGATTTTTTCAACTTCCATAGACGTTCCCTAAAAATTCTGGTGAGATTTCCGAACTTCTCATATTGTTCGTGGGAACTTCTGGATAGTTTCCAGACCTTACTCTTGGTGTTCTAACGCTCTCATCTGAAAGACGGTTTCGTGAACATCTAATGGTTCTGCTCCATTTGCTGCTCAGATTGTTCTGGGAATCTTGTGAAATTTTTGGAGGTTTCTCCAAAACCGACTAAACTACTAGTTTCCTAGTTTCTATGTTACTAGTTTCTCAAGGGTCTTAAGCTTCTGGGAAAAATTTCAGCATTTTCGAGAAATTGTTACAGAAGTTTCTCTGAACTGTACTTGTGAGCTTCCTGGAACTCTTAAGATGGATATTGGTGTCGTTCTGGACAAGATCCCTGAACTTCTTACAGGCTAGCTTTGAAACTAGAAGAAGTTTCATTTGAAGCTAGAAAAGTTTTCGAACCAGGAAATGTAGTACAGAATGCGCTAAAACCTTCCATCGAAAACTTTAAGAACTTCCATCAAAAGCTTAAAAACTTTCTTTTCAAAGCTTCCATTTAAAACTAGAAAGGCCTCCATCGGAAGTCTCAATCCTTTTATCTAAATCTCAGTAGATCTCCATCGGATCAGAAGCTGGAAATCTGCCTTTAGAAGGTTTTCATCAGAATCTCAAAAAGCTGCCATCAGCAGCAGCATTAAAAACTTCTTTTAGAGTTTCCATCTGAACACCATAAGCCTCCATCAGAAGCTTTGGAAGCTTTCATCTGAAATTTTAGAGGCTCCCCATCAGATCAGAAGCTTCCATGGCTCCTTCAAAAGCTTGAGAAAGCTTCTGACCAGAAGATTAAAGATTCCATCAGAAGCTTCCGGCATTCCTAAAGCAATTCTTTTTAAAAGTTTCCATCCGATACTAAGAAAACCTTTACAAAAAGCTTTGAACGTTTTTATCGAAATCTTCCTTAAGAGAGATAAGATTGAAAAGCGAGTTGTGAGAAAGTTTAAAATCTTCCATCAGAATTTTTAAGCTCTTAAAGCTTGAATTTAAAGCTTCAAAGGCTCCCATCAGATCAGAAGCTTGAGATCTCCTACCAGAAGGTTAGAGGCTTCCATCAGAAGGTTAGAAAGCATCCATCAGAAACGCAAAACGCTTGCATCAGAAGCTTTAAAAGCGTCCATCAGAACGCTTGGAAATCAAAAACTTTGAAAACTTTCATCTAATGTTGTAAAGGCTCTCATCAGGTCAGATGAAAATCTCCTTCAAAAGGTTGAAAAGCTTCTATCACACAATTGAGGAGCATTCATTAAAAGGTTGAAAGCTCTTCGGAAACCATGGAAGTTTTCTTTTTTAAGTTTTCAAATGAAAAGGCTCCATTAGATGCTTTGAACGTTTTAATCAAATGTTCTTAAGGTTCTTATCAGATCATAAATTTCCCATCAGAAAGTTGAAAAGCTTTCATTACAAACTTCAGAAGTTTCCACAGAAAACAGTTAAAGCTTCTCTCGGAAACCTTGGAAACTCTCTTTTCTAAGTTCATCTAAAACTAGAAAAGCTTCCATCAGATGCTTTGAAAGCTTTCATCTAAAATTTTAGTGGCCCCCATCAGATCGTAGCAGTTTTTCTGGCTCCCTTCAAAAGTTTGAAAACTTGATCAGAGGCTTGGAAAGCTTAGACCGGAAGTTTAAAAAGATTCCATCAGAAGCTCCCGAAAACCATAAAAAAATATTTTTAAAGTTTTGACCTGAAACTAGGAGAGTCTCTATAAGAAGCTTTGAAAGTTTTTATCGAAATGTCCCTCAAAAAGATTAGATTGAAAAGCTTCCATCAGAGAGTTTAAAATCTTCTATTAGAATTTTAAAGCTTTTAAAAGCTTAAATTTAAAACTTTAGAGGCTCCCATGAGATCAGAAGCTTGAGATCCGTACCAGAGGTTAAGAAGCTTCCATCAGATGGTTAAAGAGCATCCATCAGAAGCGCAAAACGCTTGCATCAAAAATTTTAAAAGCGTCCATCGGAACCTTGGAAATTCTCTTTTTAAGTTACCATTTGAAACTAGGAAAGTCTCAACCAGAGTTTTGAAAGCTTCCATCTAATGCTTTAAAGGCTCTATAAATTCAGAAGAAGGAAATCTTCGTTAAAAAGGTTGAAAAGCTTCTATCAGAAAATTGAGGAGCTTCCATCAAAATTTTAACCTTTGAAACCATGGAAGCTTCTTTTTTTAAGTTTCCATTTGAAACAAAAAAAAACCTCAAAAAAATCTTTGAAAGCTTTCATCTAAAACTTTAAGGCTCTTATCATTTCAGACGCTTAAAATTTTCCATCAGAAAGTTGAAAAGCTTCCATTACAAACTTACCAAAACTTTAAAAACTTCTATCGGAAAACTTCAAGAGTTTCTTTTAAATTTTCATCTCAACGTAGAAAAGCTTCCATGATATGCTTTAGAAGCTTACATTTAAAATTATAGTGGCTCCCATCAGATTTCATGACTCTCTTGCAAAGCATTAAAGCTTCGATCAGAAGCTTTAAAAGCTCCATCAGAAGCTTTGAAAGCCTGCATCAGAAGTTTTCATTAGCTTCGACCAGAAGCTTAAAAGATTACAGCAGAAGTTTTGAAAGCCGCCAGAAGCTTTAAAAATAAATTTCCACTAGAAATTTTTAAAAGCTTCAGCCAGAAGCTTAAAAGATTCCACCAGAAGCTTTAAAGCTCACATCAGAAGTTTCGAAACCTTAAAATAAACTTTTATGCTTCGCCTAAAAAACACTTAAGCTTTTCGTCTAGAAGCTTAAAAATTCCATCAGAAGCTCTAAAGCTTCTATTAGAAGCTTTTGGAAGCCTTAAAATAAATCTTTTAAAGTTTCCATCCGAAACTAGAGCCTCTACGAGAAGCTTTGAACGATTTTATCGAAATCTCCTTCAGATGATTAGATTGAAAAGCTTCCATCATAAAGTTTAAAATTTTCCATAAGAAGCTTAAAAAGCTTCCATCCAGAGAAATATAAAGGCTTCCATCGAAACCCTTTCGAAAATCTTGTTAACATTTCCATCTGAAACTAGAAAAGCTAGTAACTAAGAGGAAAAGCAGATTCTTTGAAAGAATTCATCTGAAGCTTTCAAAGCTCCAATCAGTTCAGAAGCTTAAAAATTCCCTTCAAAGATTGGAAAGCTTTCATCAGAAGCTTAAAGTGCCTTCTTGAAAAAATTCGTTTTCAATTTTCCATATAAAACGAGAAAAGCATGAATCAGAATTTTATAATTTTCTTTATCTACACTAGATTTTTTATTAGAATATCTGTAAAAATTTTACCGAATTCTTAACAGCTGAACGTTTGGTAATCCGATTTAACGGATTTCGGTGAAATTTCACAGATATGTGTAAAATTATTACGGGATTTCTGTGATTGCAATAAATCTGAGTGTGTAAAACTTTAAAGATTCCTATCAGATGAGAAATGTGCAATCTCTTTAGAAGGGTAAAAAGCTTCCATCAGAAGCTTAAATAGCGGTGTATGAGAAACTTCAAGAGCGTTCATCGTTCATCTTGAAAAACTCTCGTTTTGACGTTTTCATTTGAAACTAGAACATACAAAATAAGGAAACTTAAATGCATCAATTGAAAACCTTAAAAACTTACTTTTAGTTTCCATCTGAAACAAAGAAAAGCCATACATCGGTAGCTTTGAAAGCTCTTCAACTGGGCAGCTTTAAGACTCGCATCAGATCAAAAGCCTTAGAAGGTTGAAAAGTTTCCATTGAGAGATTGGCAGCTTCCTTCAGAAGCTCAAAAACTCCATCAATAACGGTGCATTGTCATCACGACACACTCTGAAACTTCAGGGAAAGTTTCCATCAGAAGACGCTGGATGAGCTTTGATGACGGAAGGCTTTCTTAAAAAGCTTTACATAAGAAACCTTAAAAACTTTAATCTTTAAAGTGTTCATCTTGAAACTCGAGAAGCCTCCCAATCAGATCAAAAGTTTGGAAGTCTCTGCAAAAGGAAGAATATGTATATATGTACATCAGAGAGGTTAAAAACTTCATCAGAAGCTTAAAAGCTCCCATCAGTAACTTAAAAGTTATTGTCATCGGAAACCTTAAGAACTCTCTTTGGAAAGTTTCACATCACAAACTAGAAAACCTCCGTCAGGAAGCTTTGAAAGTTTTAATCTGCATGCTGTGAAAGCTCCCATCAGATCAACAGAAGCTGAAAATCTTTCTTCCGAGAATTGCCAAAGCTTTCATCAGAAGCCAAAAAGCAATACATAAAAAACTTTGTAAAAATTTCCATCTGAAATCAAGAAAATCTTTCTCCCAAATCTTTCAGGCTGCCACCTAAAGCTTTGGAGGCTCCCTTCAGCAGGTTAAAGAAAGTTTCCACCAGAAGCTTCAAAAGTATACTTCGGAAACCCTTGAAACTCTGTTTATGTTTCCATCTGAAATAAGGAAAGTTCCAGCAGTAGTTTTTGCACGCTTGATATCAAAAACTTCCCAAAAGTAGAAGGTTAAAAAGCTTTAGATCGTGAAGGTTGAAAAGTTTCATGAGAAGCTTCCATCTGAAAATCCTTAAGTAAGGTCTCTTCAGTAGGCTGAAAAGCTTCCATCCAGAAGCTTAAGCGTTTCATCGAAGCCTAAAAGCTTCCAGCAGAAGATTAAAATGCTTCAATCATGAAGCTACAAGTACTTCCATCCGAAGTCTTCAAAATAGCTTCCACCAGAAGCTTCCAAAAGTTTCTGATCAGTATTAGCACAAAAAGCTGCCATCAGAAGCTTAAAATGTGTGCTTCAAGAAATTTTAAAAGCTTCCATAAAACATCTTAAAAATTTTCTCAAAATACCATATTCAAACTAGAAAACTTCCATCAGTTTAAATATCATTTAAACGTGAAAGCACCGATTGATCAGTTTATATAAAAAAGTCAATAGAACCTGCAGTCAATGTAGCCAAAAGCTCCACTAAAATTCAGAAAAAATTTTTGAAAAGTTAATTTTCAAAACTAGAAAATCAATCAAAAGCTTTATACTTAGATTGTTTTAAGGTCACTGATCAGAAGCTGGAAAGATTCTGCAGTTAAATTCTACATTGTAGTTTAAAAGCGCATAAGAAACCTTAAAAACTTTCTTTTAAAGTGTCCATCCAAAATTAAGAACTGCATCAGAAACTTAAAGGTTTCATTTAAGTTTGAGCCTCAATGATCAAGTTGAAATTCATCAGAAGGTTGAAAAGCGCTACCGTAAAACACAAAACTTCCACTGAACTTCAGCTTTATTTAAAATTATCTGTAGCTGGAAAATCAATCAAAGCTTTATACCCATTGAAGGTCTTCGATGAAGGTTGAAGTTTTCGCTAAAATGGAAAGCTTCCATCAAAATCAAAAAGCCACTGAAACATTAAAAGTTTTCTGAATGGAAAAACTTCAAAACTTTCTTTGAAGTCATGTGAACCTGGGAAAGTTCTTCACATTAACTTTATTTTCAACTAAAAGCTTCTCTAAGATCATCAGATCACGAAGTTGGGAAATTCTTCCTTCAGAATGTTGAAAAGCTCTTCAGTTACTACACCACAAACTGATAGTCATTCAAAGGCATCTGCCAGACCTAACTTCTTTCACTAGATGAAAATGGCTCAAGAATGGTACATGTTATCAACGTGTAAATCCGTGTCCAAGTACTAAACCTTCCAAACTATTAGAAATATTGAATCTCAAAAAAAAAACGTGAGAATAAGGAAATGAGAAATATATCAAAGAAGAAATTGATTCAGCTTCCATAAATAAGGTGGATTGAATAGCAGAATAAAATCGAGAATGTGCAAGTCAACCCAGAAAAGTCTACTCTGGAAAACATCTTTATCCAATAATTTTTGAGGATTCTGTTGTTATGAAACTTCACAAAAAACATCATTTATTTCACAACATTAGAGGCACTTAATCAAAACGATCATACGTTTTATCGTTCACCCTGTACTTTGCGTGCCTTTCCTTTTCTCCGTCAGTGAAACTAAAAACACCCTTCATCAAGTTTAACACTACATCTAGAGCTCTTAAGGCAATCAATGACTGAAGCCGGCGTCCTTCAGAAGGTTTGAAAAGGTCCACTGAAACTTCGTGTTTCCATGAGAACCGTGCTGACGGAAACTCATAAAATATTTAAAGGGTTTAAAGGCATTACTTCAGATCAGTTTGAAATCTCCTTCATAAATAAGTTTCCAAGATGGTTAAAAATTTATCAGAGACTTTAAAGTTTACTAGATTCTCGAAAGCTTCATCAACCTTAATAACTTTCTTTTTAAAGTTTCATGTAAAACTTAAATAGCCTCCATTCCACTCCGAAAGCTTCAATTGAAAGTTTCAATCGAAAAGCTTCAAAGGCTCCACTGATTGGAAGCTTGAAATTCTACCAAAGTTGAGCTTCCATCAGAAGAAAAGATTTTTTACGGCTTTCCGGATCGTCAACCAAGATATTCACTTAGCGGTAGATGTGCAGACTTTCGCCACTACAGAAAACAATACCGACCACTTTCAAATACGTTAAGACAGATGATCAACCAAGATCACTCCCACCAACTTGGCGTGAGAGTAATTTGGATTTTCGCCATTCATGTGCAAAATTTGATGCGCTGCTTCTCTTCTTCCGACGACAATCTCAAAATCAAAATAGTACGATGCTAGCACGGTATCTTTCAAAATGAGGGGCAATTTTTTAACGTATGATGAAAGAACAAGCGCTTACCGAAGTCAATCAAATTTTGATCGCTACACCTTTAATCATCATTGACCACATTTTTATCGTTCCACCCTGTACTTCGCGTTTCCGTTTTCTCCAGTTGGCATGTTCAGGCTAACGATATCACCAGTGATTTTAGATTTTACTCCTAAAACCATCTACCCATCGCATCTCCGAATGCTAATTGGACCAAATTAAAGACATTAATATACGTCGACGATTTGATGCGACATTCCAATATTTTCCGCCATAACGTAAACGTCAAAACTGCATTCCCAGCTTTATCCGCTGTGATCGAAGTAGGCAATCCCCTGAAAGGACACGAATCAGATCAAATTGGCAAAGGAAGCAGGCGGCACCCTTTTCAGGTTATGCAACTTTCACTTTTATCAACGTTGCTCGCGAGCAAGAAACAGCTAAGGGTAAAGATGCA
>JASCZW010010174.1:0-38106 GCA_034211315.2 Aedes japonicus | reverse complement strand
GACGGAACAACTTATCGACATCGTTCGAATCACATTTTACGTTTTGAGGAAAAAGTAATCGAGGGTTATTCCGAGAGTCGAAGTGACGTTTGTCACTAGGTGGAAGTGAGAAAAGTCACTTGCAGTGACGTTACTTTCTGGGTAAATCAAATGGAGAGTCACGTCACCGCAGGTGAGTTTTCTCCGCTTCACCAAGTGACAAACGTCGCTGGGACTCTCGGAATATACCCTCTGTATTTTGACCATTGTGACCACCAATACGGAAACTGGCTGCTGATCTCGACGTTTCCCATGGGAACCGTCCACCATTCGCAGCAAGGACCTTGGATGCTGAGGCTTACAAAAAACGTACTACCACCGAAATGAGATTGAATAGAGCTCTAGTTGATACTCTTGAAGGCACGCTGGTCATGACTTCATTTTTTCGGACGAGAAGCAGCTTAACAATTCGCAAAATGATCGATTTTGGGCGACAACGAGGGCCAGCGTTCCTGCATCTCAAATCAACACTCCTCGGTTCAAAGTGCAGCGTCAGTAATGGTTTGGGAGGCAGTTGGCATGCGAAGGCAGCTTCCGTCTGGTATTCAGCAGAAAAACATAAAAATCAAAGTTGGCATACTACAAAACTGAGATTTTGGAGAGACGTTGTTGTCCCAATTCTCCGACTACTCTACGGAGATTACCACTATGATGTTCCAGCTAAATAGTGCGAGCCCAAACAGCGAATGTAGTTCAAAGCCTGGTGTGGGACAATTTCACCGGTTTCCATGATAAAATTATGTGGTCTGTCCAGCTCCCCAGATTTAAATCCATTGGATTTTTTGTTCAGCCACATATGATGTCAAAACCGAAAGATTACAAAATCAACAAATTGTACCAGTTCATGGAAGTCATCCTCAAAATTTGAGGACGATATATCCATGAAGTCCGTACGCGCCGCTTCTAACACGTTCAAAAAACGATTGTGATATTCCATTTGATAGAAATTTCGCTGAACTCATCCACCAAAAATTTAAAAAAAATGCCCAAGGCGTCATACTTTGAGAAAAATTCTATCGTTATACCGACAATTAAATATTGGTCAAGATGACTACTGCATATAATGGATACAATAACCATGAAAATGGACGAATTCACCACGTTCATGGCAATCTTGACTATGACCATGGTAACAAGGACTATTCCGACATAGGTAGACAAGGACATGGTAGATCTTGAATCAACTATTTCAATGGTCGTTTTGACCATGATCATAGTCAGTTCGAAATCACTATACTGCAATAGTCATCCTAACCCCCAATAATGGTAAAATTGACTATCAAATTTGTCTCTGTGTAGGGAGGTTTATCGTTTGTAGCCAAGACTTTGCTTAGTCTACCCTTTTGCGACTTTATTTGCTTCGTGGTCCTCTTTCTTTTACCATCGACAGAATTATCCAAACCGGTTTGAAAGTGTTATTATAAAGCGCCAAACTTCTCAAGTGAGTGTACCTATTGTCGGCAGTCCCTTTTTTACTGGGCTATCGTTCCATTTGAACTGCCAGTGGAAAAAAAATCTATTATTGGCAACAAAAACAGCCGAATTTTCGACCGCATGTAATTTAGTTGAAGAAAAATGTGGCTCAACAGAATAGTTCATTTTTTGAAAAGTTATCAAATGAAAGTTCATGCTATCATATGAATATATTCAGTAAAATGCTTTGATGGGAAAATATATAAAATAAGAGTTTTAAAAATCGATTGCCAAGAATAGTAAACATTGTCGAAGCCATAGTGCGTCAAAAAAAATGGATTGCCCTCTATAAAATAAAATCAATTCAGTCAATCTAAAAAACACATTTTCGCAACCTCCTGTCAAACTCAAGCTCAACAATTTCTTGTCTGATTCCCTATCCAATATAAACCCAATTGGCTTTGATTAGTCCCCCGCCCTTCGGCGGAGGAGGTGCGCCATTTGAGCTTAATTCGATTAGATACCGACGAAAGTATCATCATCATCATCATCCCATCGAAGGTTGGTGTGCGTGCTTGTTGGCGCCTAGCTTCATCAACGGGTCCTAGGTGGCGCCCTCGCGTGGAGACAACAAGCAAGACCGGAAAACCGGAGATAATTGAAATTGACGCTCAATTTGTGCCGCGGGTAATGCAATCAATTTTCTCGAATGTGCAAATTTTATTTAAATGATTGCGACTTCCGACCATGGGGAAAGCAGGAGATTCGGCGAACGTATCATCATCATATTTATAATCATGATTGGTGACCGATGATGTCACGATTCAATGGATGTAAATTTCTTCTTCTCTTTTTTCTGCAAACGCCCCCTCGGAAGCGACATAGGTCTATGCAGATTGTGGTTGAAATTAGCATATAGCTCGCAGTGATAACTATGGATATGAGACAGTCGGCAGCAAAAATGACGCAGAGTTCAATTTAACCTGTTAGATCGTCGCTCTATCTATAGGGTAAGAGCTACCACGCGTGAGATTCCATTTGCGGTGGCAATGTAAAATGCATTTTTCTAACGCCTTCACATGTTTCGATTGCCGAGTGGAGTGTTCCACCTAGTGGATTGGATTGGCCGCGGATTTGAAAACGATCTGTAAAGGTGGCATCACTGCTTGACTGTAGGCGTGTGAACAATGATTGTTCCGCTCTTCACAAGAAAGATAACAATATGCAGTTGAACTTCATTGTGAGCGTTTCCACGCGAAATGACCTGAAAATGTGGAAAATTATTTTCGATATTTTTTTATTTGAATGAAACTTTCCATACGCGTTTGGTTTAGAAGACTGAGCATTTTCCGCGCTAACACAGATTTTTGTGACTCAAGAGGCAGTTTTAAAAAAGGCGTAAGCATTTTGAATAGTACTTCAATCGATAATTTGTAGCTCGAAAATCTTTGGTTGTTCAAAAAAATTGTCTAAGAACAAGTTGTAACCCTATGTGTGAAGGTTGTGAAAAAAATATACACTGAGAAAAAAATCGACAATTAACATGAAAACATAAATATCTCAGAAAACGATTTTTTGATTTTTTTTTTATTTTTTGACTGCGAGGACTTCAGAGTGTAGAAGTGTCAGGGGAAAAAGATTCTAGAACATCAACTTTTGGTGCATTTCTCAAAATTTTAATAATTGCGGAAACATACGTATTCTGATTATATAATCTGATTCTTGAAGTATTTAAAAAAAATAAGCTCTTAAAGATGACCTTCGTAAGAACACCCGTTCTCGAAATATTTGTGATTTAATGTCATCATACTCGAATAATTTTTGAAAATACGACCTTCTCATGAGTTTTTTCTAGGTTCTCCAACAACAAGAGTTAGTTTTTTCAAATGTATAATAAATTTTAAGCTACTCTTTTTTCACGTTGAAAGTTATGTCCCTGGCCTACTAAAACCAGGAAAAGATATTTTGCCAACGACGTCAGCGCTATGGGCCCTTTACAGTTTATAATTTGTTTTGTTCAAATGTTGGTCCAACTTACCGCCTGCCTGAATTTAAGGTAGAATCAACGGCTCTCAGTAGCTTGAAAAACTCGTCCGTTGGGTAGGTCGCTACTGGGTATAGACGGTTTTCGCTCCAAATCGTATTCGGAGTTGGCAGCACTCTCTCAGATTACAACGAAACTTTCTGGGTGTATAGCCCATGACTAAATAAGCCACTTTGCATACTTAGTTTCTTCAATTTTTTTCTAGTCTGTCTTTTGAAAAGGCCTAACCTTTTTTTTATCGATTTTTTTCGATTGCGTTTAATAAAAAAATGACTACACCTACAAAAAAGTGTTGTATGGGTAATTATCACAAAATAAGTCAAGTTTTAGGAAAAAAAAATATTGAAAAAAATTCAAAATTAGCCCTACACTGAAAAAAAAATCAGTGGGGTTGTGTATAACACACGACCGGTTGACGTAAACTACGTTAAACTATTTGATTAGTTTCTTTAGTTTCGTAGCGGAACATTGCAACGCAGGTACTGTTGGGCTAGCATAAGTAAGTGAATAATTATGTTAGAACATTCTATGATTCGTTCTTAGCAAATTATTTGGCGGCCCTGGAGAGGGAAGTTTGGTTTTAGCTCATACGGTTGTTTGGAAATTAGCGTATACGGTAGCCATCAAACCGGTTAGGCATTGTACTTATTCTCATTTTTACAGTTTCTCAAAACTTATTTTCTCCTAGACGTAAAACACTATCCAAAGCGAATCGTTCACACAACAGAACAATTATTCATAACAGTACTCATTGGAATGTGCAGCAAATGTTACTTCGAAATATCATATTCGAGAAATAAAACGTTTTTGGTTCTACTACAAACACAGTTGGTTATACTACGAAAAATACCGTTCTGCCTGTATAGACATTTTGAACACTCAACGTTGCGTCATATCTATTTCATCTACATATATAGCGAAATCATCTTCATATATGAATCCTAGAGGGTTTGAGCTGTTTAGTGGAATACTTGTAACTATAAATTAGAAGAAAAATTAGTAATCTCCATTTAATTACAACTACCTTTGCTTATCTTCGACAGATACGCGTATTTCGTCTACAGTGTGCAGACTTCTTCAGTGTCTCGTACTCAGTCGAGTTATTAGTACGAGACACTGAAGAAGTCTGCACATTGTAGACGAAATACGCGTATCTGTCGAAGATAAGCAAAGGTAGTTGGAATTAAATGGAGATTTCTAATTTTTCTTCTAATTTATAGTTATCTTCATATATATCAATACAACTATAGCATCTACATTTTTATCTATATCATCTACACATATATCTATATTTTCTATTATATATCTATACATATATATGTACATGATATTGTGATATGGCTACCATCTGGTTCCTAAAAATTTGTCACGAGCTTGGCATAGCACAAGACTGCATTTAAAATGGCTGTCCAGCCAGCCACTCGCCAGCGACAGCCACTAACCCACCATTCTCTGTGGCTGCTTGCCCGCGTACCCTCCTGCAGGGTACTTGCAACTGCCAGCTGCCAGGACAATACTGGCCATTGCGGTTCTGCACAGCTCCGTGGCTGCCGAGCGAATGGCGAAAATTTTAAGGTGTCCCCTTTTTATATCGTTCATTGACACGTATGAGACGTTCCTTACTTGAACATGAAGTCTGTGATAGAAATTAACAACGCATTTAGTAAATTTACTCTGACAAATATGCATTATAAGACATCACCTCTTAATTTGGTTATTGTCAATTGTTTAAAATTGTTACAGGATGATGTTTTATAGTTGAATTAATACGCGGGAAAATTTCCAATTGGTGTAAACCTTATTAGCGTTGAATTTGTAACAATATGTCGTGACGGTCGCTTATTTTTAGATTTTCAATTGACACCCTACCCTTGCCGTAAGACGTAGTCTACGTCAAAAAAAACATGTAAAAAAATTCAAAGCCGATTTAAAAACAAACACCATGTTTGATCTCGATGAACCAGGCACTCAGAAATTCCCCAGTTTTTTACCTATTCCTGGTGACAAAGTAGAAAAAAAGGTAAAAAAAGGAAAAAATGTATTCTAATTCAGGAGATGAACCAAACATATTTACGATGATCTGTAAAAAAAAGAAAAGAACATGTTTAAAAATAGCTCTAAGACAAATATTATAATATGTATATATGAGACATAATAAATAAATGAATACATAAAAGTGAAATTCAATACATATTGCTATCAAACATTCAAAACCTTCCAAATGATTGAAGAAATAGGGCAAAATCCAAGGGGTGAGTCGCTCAGCACAATATCTCGTGTGCCAATTTTTTTTAGTGTGCCTCTAAGAGTTACGATGAGTCCTAATGTTTCGATCGTGGTGTAAATATGTGCCTATGTGTGCCACGGTAATTCGACAGTTCAATAGTTATGTTTTGGTTACGCATGGTAACCCGGTGATTGATTTGTTTTGCTTTGCCAAACTTTTGATAACAACTTTCAGTGATGGTAGATAGAGCTCAAGATGCTAATCGCTGAAAGTAAGTCTGAGAATACTTTACAACACCCTTTAACTGGCTTGATGTCTATTCAAATCAAAATGGCAATAATTTGGAAACTGTTAATTTTAGAAATTTGGTTTTATTATATAGGTTCCTTGATGACATCTTCAGAAGGTTTTCCAAAGCTTTTTGATCCTTGACCACAGATAGGCATTGCTGAGGCTTACGGACTGCATCTTACGAATTTTAGTGGTCGTAAGATTTCGTCGTAAGATTTCTTTTCTTGTTCCACTCCAGGGAATAACATGCAGCAGTCAGCAGCTCGTGTGGGGCACCTCCCAATCCAAACACTAAGCATACAGCGCAGGTTCAACACAATTTTATTTACACACGCGAACTAACATCAAACGACACTTTATTTTTGCTTAAACAACTACTTTCTATACTTAAATATATTTTCCTCCTAATCTAATTACAACACAAACAGTTTATAATAACGTATATTTCACGCGAGTAGTCGAGCGTTCGATGATACCCGTCGTGTGGTCATTCGTGCACTGTCGAGATTGTCGTTTCCAAACACAAACAGTACCTCTGGGCGTCTACGGAGTACATTCGTGAAGACGAGAGAACTTGGGTTGAAGGTCGATAGTTGTGGTCAACGGTGAAAGACCAATGGACAGCTATTGGTGACTGCTTCTATCCAGTGACAGGTAGCGTGATGATGGTTGCTGGTTCGTTGCCGAACAGTGGGATTGAGAAAATACTTAATCCCTTTTTTGCGCATGACATTGGCAGGATCCAGGAAGCACATCACTTCCCTCAGCCATGATCCACATGTCCTCTTCAATCTCTCGGATCCTCTCGGTGGATAGCTGTGACAGTGGCAGGCTGCAGAGGTTTTTCTTTTTGAGATTATTTTAAATATGAAGGTTGGTGGTTCCATAATCCGCCTCTATGTGCTTGTAATTGAAGCTGTGAAGTGATATCATGTCACGACTTATTAATTAAATCACTCACCTAATCCATTGTTCCACTCAAGATTTCGCCTTAACAAACAGAAAACTCTAAAGTTCACTTATAATAGATTTTTTCTAAAAATTTTGCGCTGTTTATTAAAACAAACAAATCAAAACAACAACACAAAAACTTACATCTTCAATTTTCCAGGGCTGCTAGATTATATCTACAAAAGATACAAATGTCAAAAGTGTGCCGCAGAGTGCCACACATGTTCCGGTATGGTGTAAAATTTTAAACAACGGTGTGCCTGGCACACTGTTCTTAGCGACTTACCCCTTGGCAAAATCTCCTTAAAAATTTAGTATCATTGGATTCTGGAATGGTTATGACCTTTACTGGTTTAGTTTTTTAAAAACAAAATACACAAAACAAAAAATCAATGGGACATGAATTTTTTTTTGAATCGACTTTGATTTTTTTTTTTTTTTTTAAGATCCAAGAAACTAAGTATGCAAAGTGGCTTATCTAGTCATGGCCTACACACCCAGAAAGTTTCGTTGTAATCTGAGAAGGTGCTGCCAACATTTGTTCGAGTTGGCGCGAAAACCGTCTTAACAAACATTTCGAAAAACGTTTATGAAATTTCTTTTTTCTGTGTGCATTTTTTACAGAACCTTCATACATATTGCTACAGCTTGTTCTTGGACAGTTTTTTTGTACAACCAAAGGTTTTCGAGCTACAAATTATTAATTGAAGTGCTATGCTATGCTTACGCCCGTTTTAAAACTGACTCTTGAGTCCAACATTTTTTGCATCAGTGGAAAAAACTTACTTTCGTGGGTTAAACATGTGTCCAAATTTTCAATTAAATCGGATACACTCGAAGTTGGTCGGTAGATCATTTCGCCTGGAAACGCTCTTGTGTTGCATTTTACGGAATCAAACCGCACCATTTCGGAACGGTGTTTGTGTTGGCGGATAATTGGATGGAAACAAAATCACAATGGCTCGGCATCGACAAAAGGTCGGAACAAAGGCATGAGAGGCAGGCGAATAAATGCAGTTGGTCCGGAAGTGTGACTTTGCAACAATTATCTACTCAACAGTTCGCATACAATTATAAGCAGTTTGCAACCAAATTGAGTTCTCTAATCGAAGCTGATGACAGTGTTTAGTGAAACCACCGAAATAATTCCGCTGACATAGATGTGCCGTCACGTACTGCCAGTTGGGATTTTCTCACGTGGTTCAATCGAATAATACGTTCGAACTGTAATCTTGATTGAACACCGCCGATTGCCGGCTTCGGTTCGTTTCAAATGTAAATCAGCTTTCGTCGCAGTCTTGTTTATCGAGAAGACGTGACCATTTTCACCAGAAATCGATTAGCTATGATGATTCGATCTTTTTCACTAGAAATCCACCCGGTTTATTTGCTTTTGCATTTCGGGACAATTTTCTCGGTTAGCGATCAAATTTCCAAAAGCAGAAAATGGCGAAAGCAAACACCAAACCGTCATGATGATTAATAATTATGAATTAAGTTGATGTTGGTGAAAACCAGACAACCATGGTGAACACTTGACGGTTTCTTCTTGGGCATCATTCCCTTTCTCTGGAATTGGACCGATTTTAATTAACTGTAATTAACAGTAATGGCAGTGTTTTTTTTTTCAGCGGGATTCAATTTGCAAGCACATAAAACGTCGAATGAAAGACCCAATTCGCTACACCTAACTGAGACAAATTGTATTTATTCGCCCGTTACTAGGTGAGTGGTGGTCACATGTTTCCATCAATTGCAGGAAATTGCTCCTAAATTATCGCTAATTAAGCGGAACTAGCTATTGTAGCGGATGATCTGTCACACGTTTTCTGCCTCAGCGACTGCTGGAAGATGGCAGCGTTAGAAACAATTCCGATGATTGATGAAATCATTCATCTCCCGCTCGTAAATACATAAAGAAATATGTGCTACAAGACGTATAAAAACACAAGTTTTATGGGAATCGATTGCGGTGTTCGCTCGCACTGAGCGCAGCTGGTCGCACTACTGTGGAGAATGAACAGAGGCCGTTGTCCGAGTCGCCTCAGCTGTTAGTCGATGATGTACTTCTTTATTAGTTTTATGGATGTACCCGCCTGTAGTAAAACAGTGACATCTTATTCCACTTTCAAGTGAATGTCTTCTAATGCTCTCTATTTTTCTCCGTATATTTTCAGGTGAGACGAAAAACAGTTTTTCAACTACTGGACAACTTAGCTCTTGCATAGCACACGAATCTCCCCGGCAGCGTCGAGGTACAGCTGATAGCGCTGTCTGGGAGTCCTTATCCGTAGCTTGGTATTTATTCGATTGACCTCGTTCATCAGCATCTTTCGGAACTTCCTGGTTCGATAGATGTTTGCATATTTTCGGAATGGCTGTATTCTAAGGATCGAATTTCAATCAGAACTTTCGTAGCAAAACAGATATCTCAACTAACCTCTGTTCGACGCGAGGCAGCCGCACTCTCTGCCGAACCGCATGCAAGTCGCCGATTCCCCTGTGCTGCAGCACATCATCGTCCCGTAGATTGACGTCAGTAATAGCCCTAGAATCGACATCGTATAGGACGCCAGGATGAATGCTGTGCATATTGCTGTCTTTTTGTAGCAAATTTTAACACTTAGAATTTGGATAACTTATCTCGAAAACAAACACATGTCGCCGTTAAATCATTGCCTTCTTAGATTGCAATTTTCTAGCTCATCAAAGCAATTCAGGTCAAAACCCCACACTCGCATATTGTTCTAGATTTGTCGCACTCTTTTGTTGATTAAGCTTCTAAGCTTGGAACCTAGAGTAGCAAGAAAAAATGAATGATAAAGCGCAGCAGCATAAATCCAGTCCAAGCGACATAACTCACTGCTGCGTGGCGCCGCTCATTCGTTGATTAATTGTATGATGAATGGAGCTCGTGTGCATCGCAAGAACACGCACGGTTTGTGTCGAGCTTCATTCATTCGGAAAACGGCGGACCTCTGGTGACCGCAATGACGCTCATTAGGGCGTTTCAAAATATCGAATCTCCAGGATTTTTTTTAATGAACTTTGAACTGGATATTTCAAAATGTATACATCAATATACTTATCAATGGATATTGGGGCACGCTTAAGGGGTGGATTGCTCAACACACTTTTCTCCTGTGCTATTCTTTTAACGTAGGACTACGTTTATCTTTTCTATACCGGGTGTCATTTCAAAATTCAGAAAATGAGAGCGTTACGCTAAGTGAAAGGTTTTTGAACGGTAATAACTCTCGTTCAACTGAACACAATGACTTCTTTCATACACAATTTGATCAAAAAAACTTACAACATTTTTGCATGGAAATTACAATTAAGTACTAGTATAAATTGTTCAAATTTTTACTTAAAAATTACCTATTTTTGCTCCCATACAAATCTCCGTTGAAAATATGTTTTTCCCTATCCGGGTCCTCAAAAACGGGTAACAAATGGTTCATATTGATGAATACAGAAATAACCCGACCCGTCAGGTGCAAAATTATTTTGCTTTGTTGCCGGTGAGGCCCGTCCCCTCTTTAAAATTTTGCTTTGTACTGTATTTTCGTGCCGCTCTTCATTCAGGGATATGCTATCAACGCTAGATTTCAGTTTTCGACACGAGCTCTCAGCTGGCTGGTTTGCTCAGGGATTTGTCCACCCACCACAGTCCACCCGGTTTTGGTATGGGAGACAGAGTCATGCAAGACTGGCTAATCGGACAGTTGCCGGTTTCCATGTCTACCCAATGCAATGATAAAAACTGGCCATTTGTCCCTTATGAAATCATTTCGGGGTTTCTCGCGTGCTTATACTAAAGGGTGTTCCGATCCAAATTTAGCCAAACAGTGATATGTGTGAGTCGATCAAAGTTTTTATTAATAAGCCAAATTCTTTTTCTTTCTCAAGTTCAATTAATACAGACTATAGGATAACATATTCACCTAAGCCTCCTTTTTACCAACTCTGATAAATCAGACAACTCTGATTATTATTGTGTCCTTTTGGACCAGTTGGATGCATTTTTTTGCGAAAAACGACTCGGAAAAAATCATTTTTCATCAAAACAGCTCTAAAAACCATCGTGAAAATCTGTGAATTGGGGTACGAATTATTGCAACATCTACCCTTTTTGCCAGATTCAGCTCTCTCTGACTTCTGGCTGTTCTCACACATCAAAAAATACTTTCGTGGAAAGCATTTTCCATCATACGAAGAGGTTATAGCCATCAATGTTGGAAGATCGTTGGACTAAGTGTATTGATCTTATGGGAGACTTTACTGACCAATAGAAGTGATTTCCCCCCAAAAAAAATGTATTTTAATTTCCGCTTTCAAAACATTTTGATTGACCTAGTATGCTACACGCTCTTGAAGTTTGTGATTCAGCGTGATGCTCATGATGAAATACTGGAAAAGGTCCATTATAAAGTCTGAATTCTAAATGGTTATTTGGTCAACGTGAATTCTTCTAACCAACTGCGAATAGTTTTCAATGTACACATTTTAAGTATTTCTTGAAGTTTTGACAAATCACGGTGCGCAACCACATTGCTCAATGTTCTGAATAAATCGTTGCCGAAAATTGTATGGTGAATTGATTGAAATGATTCCAGGCCCTAATCTGGCCGCCAAAGCGAGCAATAGAACCAAAATCGAGTTGCAAAAGTTTCAGTGTAACTTCCCTACTAGCTCTTACTGGCCAAGGGAAAAAAAAATCAAGAAAGGAAGTTGCGTGGCTCATTTACAACGTTGCCATTTATGGATTTTAAGATAAACTGATGTATGACTGGTCAAAGCTCACTGAGAATTAGTTGTTCGATTCATATCAAAGAAATCGATGGTAGGACTAACGAATCTGATAATCGTTGTTTCCTGCAAGCTACCTTTATGATTAGTGCCGTACGCAGGACTGTCTCGTAAGCTCGTAGCATTTGAGCAAAGAACAAAGAACAAAAAGCGCAACAAATATTTTGTACTAAATTAATAAAAAACGTGTCTCAGCTGATTGCATGAATGACAGATGGATCTACTATTTATATTGACTCAAAACTTGATTGAAAAACTACAAGGTACAGCGCCATTGTGTTGTTCGGAATGATGACGTAGAATTCCGCAACTAAATGTAAGCTATGCAGGTCTGTGCAATACAATACCTGTCACCTTCATACCCTTTAAGGCACTAAAGAATTTCCAAGCGTATGATGCCATAGAAGCCATTTGGTGTGTTCTGAATTAATTGGTGATCAATAACATAGAAATGATTGAAAAAGTAGGATATTTTTTTGAGATATATTAGGTCGTCCAATCTTTCCTGGAGGTCAGAGCTTAAGATCTACACTTGCAACAGTAGCTTCGTCCGCTTGAAAATGTTATGGTATATGTTTAAACATATTCAATGAAGATCAACAGACATTATGAGATAATCTTAGTATATTCACGCCAAACAAACTAACTTAGCTTTGTATAGCCCAAAAAGCTACTGTTACAATTGTAGACCTTAAATTTTGACTGACCTACAACTAAGAAGATTATCCTATGATGTCATGTAGACGTTTCAGAATATTCATTGAATGTGTTTGAATAGTTATCGTAGTTTTGTATAGCCCAAGAGGCTACCGTTACTACTGGATATCGTAAGTTCTGAACTCAAGCTCAGTTTATATGAACTTGAACATCCCAAGATACTCTGACTGGTGACTGGTGATCTTTCAGAAGATTCACTGAATGTGTTTGAATGCATATTGTCTCCTTTCATAGGTTATAAAGCTAATGTTACGACTGTAGATCCTAACTTCTGGTGACCTGGAACATCCCAAGATATCTTATTCTAGCTGTTTACCTTTCAAAAGTCTCACTTAAATTGGTCAAAAACATATTGTTACTTTGTTTGGTCCAGAATGCTACAGTTACAGCTTTAGTTTTGAATTCCAGGATAGTTTGAATAACCAAGAAGATTATCTCATAATGTCTGTTGGTCTTCCAATATAATCAATGAATATGTTCCAATACAAAGCGAAGCATATTTATTGTAATTTTCCATTGCCTAAAAATAACTGTTACAATTGTAAATCTTAAGTTCTGAACGCCAGGATAGTTTGGGTGACCTAGAGAAGATGGCCTATCAGAAAGTTATAAAATATTGACTGTTGACATTCCAAAAGATTCATTGAATATGTTTGGATATTCTCTCAATATGGTTGAAAACGTAGCGTTACTTTGTATAGCTCAAAAAGCTATAGTTACTACTGTAGATCGTAAATTCTGAACTGAAGTGCAGTTTTGACAACCTACAACATCACAAAATTATCAAATAATGACTGTTGAGCTTCCGAAAGGTTCATTCAATATGTTTGAATGCATATCGTAACCCCAAAGGCTACTGTTACAACTGTAGATCTGAAGTTCTGATCTCAAGCGTTTTGGATAACCCAGAACATCCCAGAAAGATACAAAAATATTAATCGTTTATCACCGAGAATTCGATAATACGTATGTATATTTTAAAACAACGCTCTTTACTATTAATAAGTCACTTATTTTTGCTTTCTGAACTTCTTTATATTCAAAATGTTCTAGGTCGTCAATTAGGCCTTAAACTCACTTTTTTTTTATATTTCCAAACAGAAAAATTGATGTTGAACAAATTTGCACAAGAAAGTGTACACTTTTATTCAGTCTGTGATTTTATACAGCCATTTTCCTTCTGGGATCATATATGACCCCTTAGGCCTGAAGAGAGTAATATACTTTTTAAGACAAGGCTTAACATTTATAGATTTTTCAATAATATGTAGCACGAAATCAGCATTGTTCTTCCTTGAAATTGATGCGTAGAAATATTTCCGATCGATTGGTGCAATAATTTTGAAAATCTTTTGAGACATAACAGAGATAAGGAGTGTATCGAATATAAGCTATCCACATACATTTGTGTTGTATACATGTATTTGTGATGGTTTTTTAGGCTCTGAATACTGCATGACTGTCAGCTTTCTTTTGTTTACTTGTTTGTGCGGTTCAAATTCTGCGTTTTCAAAATGTCGCGTATTGAAAAGGAAGTGAAAATTAAGGTTGTGGCCACATGGCTAAGTGAGAAGGGTATTATCTATGCGAAAATTGGCGAAGCGGTTTGGAATTCATCATGCAAGTGTTAAAACCATCATTAATAATGGACACTACTTTGGAGAGAAGGAGCAAATATCTCTTCCTGGACTGGACTCAAATCAGAAGACAAGTAGTATCAATACGGAAGTGTCGGAATGATCCAGCGTATCAAGAGGCGAAACCACCTGAAGACCTACAAGAAGCAGAAAATCTCGAAACAAAGTGCAGAACAGAAGAAGCGAGCAGCAACAAGGGCCCGGAAATTGTATTCGCGTCTTTTGCAGCGTCCGGATGCATGCGTTTTGATGGACGATGAGACCTATGTAAAGGAGGACTCAAACAGGTCGATTCAAGTGGAGAAATTCGGTCGAAAGGTACTGGTATGGCAAGCAAAATGTTTCTGTGGTTTGAAGTCAACCATTTTTTACACTACCGGAACTATAAATGCGGAAATCTATCGATCTGAGTGTCTCCAGAAGAGATTGTTGCCTTTATATAAAAAGCATAGTACACCTCCATTGTTTTAGCCGGATTTAGCGTCGGCTCACTATGCCAAAATCACTCTCAATTGGCTTGCGGAAAAGTATAGATTTCGTTGAGAAAAATATTAATCCACAAATTGCCCTCAGCTTCGACCCATCGAGACGTTACTGGGCAATCGTGAAGAGAGGTCTGCAAGACGACTGGTAAGGCAGCTGGGAACATGCAGGAGTTCAAGAAATTTAGGCTCAAGCGTCAAAAAATGCGATGCAACACTTGTCCGGAACTTGATGAAGAGCATTCGATCAAAGTTCGAAAATTCGTGAAGGAATAACTTAAATTTCATCGGTCTTCATTATGTTCAAGTTTAACCTCGTACAATAAAGGATCAATTTTTTGTATGAATAAAATATCGGGTTTCAACATAATTTGAAAGAAAGTTTGTGGATAGCTTATTTTCGATACACTCCTTATGACTGTCATTTTGAAGATTTAAAGTACATCATCTAGAAAACCATCACTTTCTTACCTGTTGAAGAAGACCGCTCAAATTTTGCCTTTGTTTGTTTTGCATTTGTTCGCGTGTACCGAAGAGCATGTCTTCATCAGCTCTCTCTCTCTCTCACAGCTAGGCTTGTGGCCAGAATGTGATGTTGAACATTGAGTTAAATTTATTACATATTTAGATAATCTGAAATCACTATTTAATCTTCCAGTCATTAGAGGTTGATCTGTGCTTATGATTATATTGTCCATCATCTGGCATTAAAGGGTGATACGGTCAAAAATTTGGTCAAGGAAAACGCGTGTAAATCGGTGAAATCGTTTATTTAAAAAATCAAATTAAATTTCTTTTTCAAGTTCAATTAGTATAAAATTCAGGAAAAATATTCAGTTAGGCTTCCGCTTTTCCAAATCCGAATTGCCGGGCCTTACGCTTGACCCTGCCATCAGATTTTGTACAGCCACCTTGTCCACCTTCTTCGCCGCAAGCCAGTTTGCCTTGAACTGCTGCTCGTCCTTAGCAGTTTTTTGGTCTTCTTTAGGTTCCGCTTGACAATAGCCGATATTTCTCAATTGGGCGGAGCTCTGGCGTGTTGGAGGGTTCTTGTCGCCAGGAACCACCTGCACGTTGTTGGCGGCGTACCACTCCATAGCCTTTTTACCGTAATGGCAAGATGCCAATCCGGCCAAAACAGTACGGAACAACCGTGTTTCTTCAGGAAAGGCAGCAGACGTTTATTCAAGCACTCTTTCACGTAAATTTCTTGGTTGACAGTCCCGGAAGCTATGAAAATGCTGCTTTTCAAGCCACAGGTACGAGATGGCTTGCCAAACCAGATATTTCTTTGCGAACATTGACAGTTTCGTAGTGCTTGAAAATATCTGCTACCTTTCCCTTCCTTTTGCCGTATAAAACTCCTGTCCCGGAAGCTGCTTGTAGTCGGCTTTGACGTAGGTTTCGTCGTCCATTACCACGCAGTCAAACTTCGTCAGCATCGTCGTGCTAGCAGCCTCCGGGATCGCGCTATAGCCGTCGTATTTTGTTTATCATCGCGATTTGGAGTCACTACCTTCTTGTAAGTCGATAGTCCGGCTCGTTTTTGGCTCGATGCACGGTTGTAGACGATACGCACAGCTTATTGCGGCATCTCGGAGAGATAGGTTAGGGTTTCGCTTGAAACTACCGGCAACTCTCTTTGTCGTCTCAGCGGCTTCCGGTTTTCGATTTCCCCTGATCCAGACTTCCTGGCTGTCGACAAACGTTCCCAAACACTTTAATTACATTTGTAACGGTTGATTTGGCAACTTTTGGCGATTTTGCCAACTTTGCGTGCGAGTAGCTCGGATTTTCGCGATGCGCGAGCAAAATTTTGATACGCTGCTCTTCTTGCTTGGACGGCATTTTGACAACTGAAAAGTGAATTCCAAAATCAAAATAGGAGCAACATTCTACACACACACACCTTCAAAATGAGGGGTGTTCAGGTTTTTAAATGCAAAATTGAAATAAATACGTCAAGTTGATATTGACCAAATTTTGACCGTATCGCCCTTTATCATATACAATACAAAAATATGTTTCGGAGCTATGAATAGTACCCAACGATAAATAATGCTTCGCTGATGAGCGGCAGCTATGGCATCACTGTTGCTATTGGGAGAGCCCATGTTTCCTCTGTTCTTTGTTAACCATGGATATAGCGCACCGGTATTGTAACGTACAGCTTACTGTCTCTTGCATTTGTTTGTTTTAAAAAAAAAAGCATCCCGTTTGTCGTCACAGTCACTCTGCTAGTAGACGAGTTAGTGATCGTAGCAATCGACATGTTTTGGTTGATTGTTGATTGATTCCAGAGCGGATGGGTAAAACCTAGGACAGAACCTGCCAGCTCAGAGAGAGAGATGACCTCTTATAAATTTATGATTGCTATGATACGGGGGTCGCTCCAATGTTGCCAGATATGTTTACACAGTAATCCCATTGAAAATAATGTAATTAAAAATATAATCAAAATTCGTCGATATTCTTTTAATACTTTAATACTTTAAATGGAGAGGTTCGTGAATTTGAGGCTCTACAAATACAAAACTGCCTTACAGGGAAGAAAAGGATGATATTAAAAATTCAAATAAATAATACGCGTTCCTTTTAAATCTTTTATTTAAAATTTTAATTTTTTAAATAAACCACTGCGAAAGTGAAATTTTATTTCCGCATTTGTTCAGTTGCCACAAACGAAAAAAGTGAAAAAGCAGTGACTAGCAACCAACCAGCAGCCAAACCAACAACAAACTGCCTGCTTGTAACGTAACTCAACGGAGGCGGTAGAGGGGGTTGTCACAGCGACCAATAAAAAACGGTCTTTTTTGACAGCTAAATGGTCTTGCATGGTGCACTAACAGCAATCGTCGAACTGGTTTATTTCAGTTTTGCCTTCGCATTCACTACAATATTGTTAGTTACGGATTACGGAGCTGAAGAAAACAATTTTGATCGGAAAGCAATCCGCATGCTTTCAAAAAGTCCCTGCAATTGGGAACTTTATTCCATGACTATGAAATTTTCTGAGTCTAATGCTCGTTGCTGAAGTTATGTGTTTATACACTCAGTAGCAAAAAAAAAGCCGAGCTAAATTTTGCTTCCAAAAACCGCGTTGTTCAACCTTCTGTTACTGTGTCAATAATCAGTATTTTTAAATGAAAATTTGACAATTCAATAACCAATGTATAGACCTTATGTGACCAAAATTTCATGCTGATAAAATTTATGAATTTGGAGTTATCATAACATATGTGAATAAAGTCATTTTTGGACCAAACTATTTCAAAAATTCGTATTTCTGTGAAAAATTAAGGTAACAAATTAAAAATTTCTCCATAGCTTATAAAAATACAGAAAATAATGTGGACAAAATTTTTACTGTTTCCATAAAGTGGTTTGGACTATAGCTGGCGTCAAAGTTAACGCACCAACATGAGCATTTCCCTTTTTCACCCGCTACTGTCCTTGCTGAAATATCGGTGCAAAAAAAAAAGCCGAGGTGAATTCATCTTATTAATACACATGATTTGTTACGCGTGAAATATCCCAAATAACTAGTGTAACCCACGAAGAACTTTGAAAATATGGCATTCAGTATGAATTGGTTTGTGAAAACTACGTATACAGTGTTATACAGTATTATTAATAAAATTCACTTCGGCTTTTTTTTTTGCACCGATATTTCAGCAAGGTCAGTAGCGGGTAAAAAAGGGAAATGCTCATGTTGGTGCGTCAACTTTGTCAACTATAGTCCAAACCACTTTATGGAAACAGTTAAAATTTTGTCCACATTATTTTCTGTACTTTTATAAGCTATGGAGAAATTTTTAATCTGCTACCTCAATTTGTCACAGAAATACGGATTTTTTAAATTGCTATGTCCAAAAATGACTTTTTACACATATGTTATGATAACTTCAAATCTATAAACTTTATCAACATGAAATTTTAAGCACATAAGATTTATATTTATTATAAGATTTTATCATGTTGTCGCAATTTCAGCTAAATATATTGATAATTGACAAAGTTACAGGAGGTTGAACAAGGAGTTTTTTGCTAACAAAATTTAGCTTGGCTCTTTTTTTGCTACTGAGTGTAGACCAAAAGTAAGCAGAGGGATTAATGTCTAAATATTGGCAGTTCTAATTATAGATTACATACAGCTTTATCAAATGTTTCAGGTGCTGAATAAACTGGTTAAAACCCCGTCCGTGCCCTATTTGGTATTTTTCTTCTTGAAAAACTTGTGACACTACTGCCGGACACATAGTAAATATATTTTAATTCCTACATCACTCTTCATTCTCGGCTCCGTATTACCTCTTTGGACATTTGAGCCTTACAAATGAGCCTGAAAAATGTTATCAAACGACTCATTCATGTCGAAATTATGGATGTAATTGTTGATTTCTGTTCGGTGTGGTGGAAATCGCCGAACGAATGCGGCAACATTCGAAAGAACATATGAAAACCTCCTTGAAGGTTCTCCTTTTTTGCACAGCCAATGGAAGAGAATCCGGTAATTTCTACCTTCGTTATTTATGCGAAATTTCCCTTTGTTCGCTGTTCATGGCCACATTGCGAACATACCTGCCTTACCGCCCTAAATGCACATCGTGGTGTCTGTTGAATGTTGGTCTGTCTGCAGTGGACCAACCCGTAGATGGTGTTTTGCTTTTACGATAAGTGGTTCCTTTTTGGCAGGGAAGGAATTTCGATGGCCAGGTCTCCAGGGGCGGACATTCCAATTTGATTAGCTTTCTGAGTTAATGGCGAATCAAAAATATTGCTGTTAGAAAAACTTGTTTGATGGTGAAACTCCAGTGAACTCAAGTGCAGTGAATGTTTCTGAAAGCTTTCAGTAAAATTAGCCTGGAGTTTCAACATAACTCCTAAATCAATTCAAACGTAAGGGCCTCTTGATTGAAGATAATCTTCGATCAGATTGAACTAATTTTCCATAGTGCATTTCAATTATCACTTCCAATGCATCTTGTTTCTCTTCACGAAAAAAAAGTGGGTCACTTCCATCTAATCGCTCTTTTCCTTTTGCTCGTAAAAAAATCTTTCCCACTAGGCCAGTAATAGTTAGCATTACTTTACACTTCCACTGCATATCGTGAACGTGATTCGATACGCTCCGGATTGAAAGATTGAAATCCCTCCTCCTCGATAGAAACCACAACACCACCAAAATCCGATTGTCCGACCGCAAACTTAATCGAAACTAGTTCCTGCCTGAGTTTCGTGCTCGTGAGCGTGGAAAATGGTTTCTAGGATCGACGCTTGCGATAGCTGTAAAGTAGGCCCGTAAACTTAACCTCAATTAGCGCCGCATCGACTGACCGATCGACCAAACCCCGTCATATATTGGCAGCCAACAATTCGAATTCGCGATGCGATCGGTGCGGCAGCACTTGCCTCGCGATGTGCAAAACTTTACCGCTAATTTCTCCTCGGCCAATTCCAATCGACGACGACGGGGGAAACCTAGTTCAATAACCGCAATAGGTACAAAAACAGCAATCTCAGTAGTCTACGACGTGTTTGGGTTTAGTCGACTAGAAAAAAAACCTGTCGAAGCCAAATATGGCGCTGGGGAGCGAAAGAAGAATCGCAAACGTCACCGATTTATGGAGGCTGGCTCCGGAGAGTTGCAGCTGGCATGAATTGCCTGTTTTTGCTCCTAAGTGGAATAGTAAATCAGTATCATCATCACCAAGCGAAAAAGAAAAAAACTAAAATTGAGTGGCAGTTTCCACAGCAAAAAGGGCTCCATTGCAAATTGATGCTCATAGATATGCCGTTTGTAATCTCCAAGCTCTTCTTGCGAGGATGCCTTACAGTGCTGTTGAAAACAGATTTTTCTAGCGAATCGGATAAAGACGAAAGACGATTGCACCACGGAGATACCAACTTTCTTCCCGTCTGGATGCTATTCACCTACTTCAGAGTGCTATGTTTGAACAGCTGTTCAAATTTCTTACCCAATCTCCTACCTTTCATCGCATTCATTTCGCAACCTACCAAAACATGGTACCTGCTAGCGCGGCCCCGAAACCAACCTGAAATCGAATTTTGAAGTTGGACGTTTCGCAGAAAATTAGGATGAAAGCGGAGCCTGGCATCCTGTACTTTGGAATGATTCAGGATCTAAGAGATGGGTAGAACAAACTGATGGAAGAAACGAGATACTCACCCAGATTGGCAATCAGGATCAAGGGATAATGCTGTCGTGGTGGAATCCTTCTTCTTTTGGAATTGAGGAATTGATGAAAACAAGCATGGTAATGGAAACAGTGAAGGCGACATCCAAGCTTTAGTTCGAATGTGTTGTGCGATTTTTGAACTTCGCAAGGGGCAACCAGGCAGTGGCGCCCATCGCCGGTTAGTGGCTGTTACTATAGCATTACCAAACAGTGGGGAATGACTCATCGCCGTCATCGTCAGCACTGATTCATGTTTTAATTTGTTTCAGCAACAGACAACCAGCCAACGAGCAGAACCAAAGAACGATGTGCTAATTTTTTGTGCCTTCAACCCAACGGAACGCAACGCCTGCTTGGACGGCTATACAATGGTCGGGTTGTTGGTCTGTCTGGTATGATTATTGCTAGCCCTTAGTGCTATTGTATCTGTGCAGTGAGGAGAGCGGGCGAGAGGCCGCAAATAATCACTCAGAATCTAAATGCATCCGGTCAGCTGGAAAGAGTGCGTTTCTTGAATTAAAACAGTTTCACAGAAGTTTTTGACGGCTTTCTGGTATGTTTAGTTTAAATCCAGTAGAGGTGTTGCAGCATGAGATTTATCACTGGCCTTTACACACTAGTCCAGTTGTATGTGTACAATGCCATCTCGTACGCATGTGCAACCTGTTCATCGAACAGGCAATAGGTTTTATTTAAAATTCTGAACATGGGCTTGAACATGATTGACCGTCCGAAGTTACTACTTCTTTATAACCAGGTCAGCTTTAATTACACAGAGATGCGATAGATGACGATTGCACTGAAAACTAATTTTAGTTTATATTACAAAATCGAAGGTAAGACTAACAAACCTATTCGTTGTTTTCTGCAACGGAACTGATTTATTACGTTTTATGAAGCGTACTAAAAAAAAGCGTCTCTAAATGTAATAGAAAAAAGCGCAACCACGTGGAGTTGCCCAGCGTTTATTTTTTCAATGTTTCTGACATGGGATTCGATCGTGTACTTTTGGAAAGAGCTATTTTTGAAAGCTCGGCAGCGCTTCAATTTTATTTTTGGGGTAAATAAATCATTCCGCCCATCACAGCAGTAAAACCAACATGAATAAGTACGATTGAAGAGAAGCAGCGATTGGCTGGTCTTTACGAAATTTATTTCGTGCATTAAACAAAAAGGTGTAATGATAGCATTTCAACAACTGAAAAGCAATATGAATGTTTTATACAATATACGAGACGTTTGTTCTATGTACAAAATCCATGTTTACGGAACGAGTGAAAGCTAGTTTACGAAAATAAATTTTCAGTGTGAGACTAAGATACATCCTTATTGTAAAAAAAACTGGTGAACCCAAACTAAGGCAAATTCGACGCCGGCTCCATCCGAATGCTGGTCAAATCAGGAAAGATTAAAAATGTTATGACGCAATACTCTGTTGATACGCTGAATTCATGTTCATCTTTGTTTTCAGCTTATTCTCCTTTCAGTTGGTTTAAAGGAGATGTACAAATGTATGTTTAAAGATGAGCACCGATTTAAATCAACGGTAAGGATGCCATTGTCGCCACTCGCGTTGTGTGATGATTGTTTGTCATTGTAAAGACAAAGCAGGAAAGACGAATTACACCAATAGTAAGGATACTGTTGGGTCTACTCAAAAGTGTGATGGAGGTTTGGTGTACTATCAGTCAGGGTGGGTTTTGTTATTTAAACAAAGGATTTTCCATTGTTAAAAAATACACTGACACGTCAACTTCAAATGGCTTTTAAATAAAGAATGAATTGTCGGATCGAAAGGAAAAAATGAGAGTACGTTCTTATGAAAGATATAGCGATTTGACTTAATCACAATGGTACGTTTAGAAAGTTTGTGAGTCGTTTTCACTGCTCCAATAGATGTCGCTTTCAATACTGTGTTGCCTATCTTACTCTAGTCAGAACGAATTTGACGAATTATGCTTGAATTCGAACGAATATGCTTCAATCTAACTTGATAAATGCTTTAGTTTAAGATACAGAGCATTCCTCTGCACTTCCACGAGAGATCACTAGGATGTAAGATTAGCTTTGTTCTAAGATTATTTTCTATTAAGTTGGATTTAAAGAGATGCGTAAATTTATACATGAACTTTGATACCGATTTAAACCAACGGTGAGGATGCCATTGGGGCCACTGACAAAGTGTGATGGTGGTTTTTTATTGGGAAGGCAAGAAGTTTTTTCATGACGCTTGAGAGTCATTAATAGTTTGTACCGATTTATGTCAACAGTAAGCATGATTATGAGCATGATTGACCGCCCGAGGTTGCTACTTCGTTATTGCCAGATCAGCTGTAATTACAAAGAGAACCAACAGATGATGTATGGGACTAGCAAAGATCCTCAATGTGTAAAGACTGGTGATCCCAAACTAAGAAAATACCGTCGCCGGCCTCGCCCAAATAAGGAAAGGGTAGGAATGTGTTGACGTGATACTTGCTTTTCTGGAAGCCAAAAGAACCGCTGCACTTTCACAAGTAATCATTGAGATGTTGGATTACAGGACTGGGTGGCAGCAAGGTTCGTTTTGGTAAACGATTAACTGAATTTACGTGACGTTTACTAAAATATTTAGATATGACTACCCATTTCTGATTTGAACCGATTTATACCAACGGTAAGGATGCTATTGAAGCCACTCACAATATGTGATGGTGAATTATATTGTCCAAATACGATAAATTTGTATAATGCCGGAAATCTGATTTAAACCAATAGTATGGATGGGAGCCACTCACAAGGTGTGATGATGGTTTTTCGTTACGAAAACATGGTTACTTTAATTGACGCTTGAGAGCCAATTTGCATCGGCTTATACCAACAGTAAAATGCAGTTGGGGCAACTAACAAAATGGGATACTGGTCTACTCCCTCAAGGATACCGCAGAACGGCGAGTATGGCGAAACAATACTCATAATTAATTGTGATCCAAACCACCGTCCCACCACACCAGGCGAACCACCACATCCCACCGGGAAGCAGCCCCGCTGTTTTCTCCGTGCTCACTTGATCACTCGCGCCGCCAAACAATAGAAAACCGAAACAATACGAAAGGCGCCACGCTAGATAACAAAACAGTGCGCAAAAAAGCATCGACACAACCGTTCACAGCCGATGCTCGATGCAAACTTTATTTTCCGTTAACTTTAAATTTTTACAACTGCATCCTACAAACTATATTACTACTGTTACTTATATCTGCATCAGTCAAATAGTAGTTTGTAAAGAACAATCTATGCTCATCCACGATTTGGTATGAAAAAAAAGAGTCCGTAGATGCATTTCGTGCCTTCTGGCAACTTTATGCCTCTGCAGACTCACGTGGTACCTCATAGTAAGATACTTAGAGGCGGAGCGGAAGATTCGATGAGCTACCTCGAATAAACTGGGCACTTCAAAATGAGATTGTTAAAAATGAGGGTAAGTTATCTCTTCCTGGATATTTTTCTGGAAGATGATTGGAAAAACAGGGAATTTCTTTTTCTCCTTTGAATCGAGCCCCTGTAGGAGTGTATTTTGTAGCAACATCTCGTATATTCTGTAGTTTACTACAATCTGAACACGACGCCGTTTTCGGACAAGAAAAATCTTTGGAAAACCCGTTGGTCCATGTGTTAATGCGTTCGATATGTTTTGTCCAGGTGGGACAAGTTGTAAGTTCTATGATAATTATTGAAAAAAAAATTTGATGGAAGTTATAATAATGGCTAGCTTTTTTTAATATTTTTTTTAATTTTTCGAAAAGAACTGAGGTTTTTTCGGAAGTTGTGCGCATGTTTTCGACACAAACTCATATGAGCGTGTTGAAAGTTATATAAACTTTTCGCTAGATTTTACGCACCTAGGATTTTACGGTAGTTCTATGGCAATGTAGACAGTTCAGAACAATATTCTGTAGTATCTTGTAAACATGGGTAGGGAAGAATCCCAGTTATTTTTTCATAACTTTATTAACATACCAAATATGCTACAAAATTTTAGTATGTTGATAAAGCTACCAAGAACTTCTGTAAGCTTGTTAAAAGTCATGGGAAAATCATACTTCCTAGAAAATTGAGGGAATTCCCTAGATATTCAGAAAAGAACATGTTGGAGGGATTCTTCAAAGTATTGAAGGAGAGTTTCCAGAAAATCAGAAAAATGATTCCTCTAAAAACAAATTCTCCAAACGTCAGGAAGAGACTTTTGTTAAATATAGGGAGCACTTCTTAGTAGTTCAAGCAAGACTATCGAAAAAATTCAAGAAAAAACATCCGTGAAGTTCATGATCATACTTCCCAGAAGTTCAGGAATAAAATTCTTCGAAGTTTAGGATGAACCTAACCTAGATGTGTTTCCTCAATGTTCAGGATAGGACTAAAAAGAAGTTTAGAAAGAAATTTTCCTTTTCAGACTTCTCAGAAAGTCAGGAAGGAACTTTTCCGAACTTTGGGAGTGAATGTCCAAGAAATTCTGCTCATACTGCTCAGAAGTTTATGACAAAACACGTCAAAAGTTCAGGGGGTAACTTTTCAGAAGTTCATCTGGTAATTTCGTAAAAGATCAGGAGTAAACTTCCCTGAAATTCAAGAGATAATCATTGAAGAATTGAAGAAGCAGCCTAAAATCTGTATCCACTTTAATCCGGACACCTTCAAATCATTGTAACTTTTGAAACATTGCACGTAGGAATGAAAAATTTCTCTGTGGTATAGCTGAGAGTCTATGATGAAAAAGACTATGATTGATGTTTACATTTCATGTTTAGTATTCAAGATGGCGACGAAAGTAAAACAAATGCGCGAGTGAATTTGGTACGGGCGTACGGCAAATCCTGACTTGTCAATACGGGACCTTGCAAAAACATTGGATTTGCCTAAATTCACTGTTCACGATGTGCTCAAATCATTTTCAGAACGTTTGACGGTGGAGAGGAAACCGAGAAGTGACGAAAACATTGGACGCGCTGATCCTGTCATGGACTGAAATGTGAAAAGGATATTAACGAAAAACCCAAATCTCTCCATTCCAACGGTGGCTCGTAAAATAGGAATGTCGCCTGGTTTTGTCCAAAAATAGAAACAACGTTTGGGACTTAAATCGTATAAAGTAAAACCTGTTCCAAATCGCAACGACAAACAGAACTTGGCAGCAAAATCATGATGGAGTGGTACCAAGCAAATCAAGTGAACATTGTACCAAAAACCTCAAACCCGCCAAATTGCCCAGAGCTATGACCAATAGAGAAATATTGGGCTCTGATGAAGCGGAAGCTTTCTGCAAGGAATCAAATACATCAAACACTTCTAGCAAATTTGGACTAAGACAGCTTCTACGATTTCTGTAGAGTCTGTACAAACCCTTATGGACGGAGTTAAGCGCCAAGTCCGAAATTTTTATGCAAATACCGAATAACTATGTTTTGTCTTCACGAATTGTTAAAACACATCCCATGAATCTGAAATAAACAACTACGACGGAAATATAATTCGAAATTTACGTTTTGTTCATGTTTTGAGGTGTCCGGATTATTGCCGATACAGACCTTTTATAAACTTCATTCATATGACCGTAATAATATTCTTTGCCCTCGACGCCATATTAAAATATAGTAAATACCTTAACCGTTCACATATAATAACTAGCTAAGACACAAACTCATATAAAAATTATAATTCGTCGGTTTCCATCTTACTTCGTTTGCCAGATTTGATTGCCCATCGAATTGATCGCTTTAATGACCTTTCTGTGGCATGTTGGTTTTTTCATAAGTTCAGCGAATTGAAAGAAAGAAGTTTTTAAAAGTACGAACAAATATCAGAGAATTTTTCAAGAATTCTTCCAAAGCTCAGAAAATCCTCTTAAATTCAAAACAATAAGAAAAAAATCCCACTTAGGACCATACACTCAGGAAAAAAAATGGGAAATTTTACCAGAAGGTCAGAAAACTTCGAGATAACATCAATGAAAAGAGATCGATTACTGTCCACGTTTTAATAAATAACTTTCTCCGAAAATTTTACAACTCTCAACTTTGAAACAGATTTTCAATGAGGTTTTTAGAATAACAAAAGCATTAATGTAATTTTCAAAACAAGCAACAAACAAGCAAGTAATTTTCAAAATTATAAACACTTATCCTTTGAATGTCAAATATCACAACTAAGGTGATGGAAGTTCTGAATTATTGCATGATGTAATATTTCAATTACATTTTCAAATCTTTCAAAATTACAGTTGACAGTCGAGTTTGGTTGCCGACTCGATCAGATTCAAACGGCTTCTGTAATTTTCAATTTTGCTCGACTCGACAAGTGAAAAGTCTCGACTTCTATAATTGACCCCATAGACTTTCCTAAGCGTGCATCGATTGTCATGTACTCCAATGTATGACATTTTCATTGCCCAAATCTCCACTGTGCAATGCTTGTAAACGATCAGCTTCGTTTAGGGGTGAAATTTGTTCAACCGTAGCGTTATGCGGTCTTAAAAAAAGCGTTTTTATATGTCTCTGCTGGTGTCGTTATCGGTGACCATCCATACAATTTCTTCAACGTCGATTTGAACTCGGGCCTAACCATATCTTCTCGTAATTATTTTCCGCTCATATATTTTCCTTTCGACTCTACACCAATATGTTCAATAATTTATCAGTAAACTGACAAGGTGCAGTTCATGGTGCAGCTTATAATCTCTCCTCGTAGCTTAAAACTCAAATAAGTCCAAACAAATCGACACTATTTGCCTTCTCACCCTCGACCAAAACCGACACATCCTAATCGCATTATCGTCAATTGTTTCCCCCCTCCATTGTCACCACCGCCGAGGGAGATGAATGGCGCCATTAAATTTCCTTTCATCGTCGTAAAGTTTAATTCCATTAGCCCATTAAGCTCAATATATGTGTGCCAATCAATAGCGGCTGCGGCGGAGGCTCGATGTCACCCAGCCGGCTCAGACAAGCAAACATCATCGTTCCAATCAACCGAACGCCAACGGACCTCAATTGAGTCAAACATCATCATCAGCGCCAATGCGAGGACGATCTGCTTTCTGATCGTCATTATCAATTGCGACGACTTTCGAACGGGAACCTTCCTATGATGGAAATGAGCTGGAACTTTGGAGCCGTGAGTTCCAATTGATGGCCATTGTTTGCTAATTTTTTTTCTCTCGTCTCAATAGCTTAATTATTATGGCGCACCTGTGTCCGGCACCTCGCCATCTACGGATCATCGATCATCAGATTTCACACTCGGCTCGAAGAAAAAGAAGAAGAAGCGCTTGAAAATGGACCTGTGTAGAGTTCAATGAAATGCATTTAGGTCTATCTAGCAGCGAGCGAGGTGTTTGCTATTCGATGCATCGCACCGGTTGATTACGAAAATAGAATTTCTGTATATAGCGCAACATTTCAGAATGTTGGCTGCGATCTGACTCACTGGTAGGTATGTGGCGCCCCTCCGAAAAACCAACTCATTTCAATCGACGAGATGCATCATCATGAAGGGTGTCCCTAGCCCCTCGAATCATCGCCGTTCTTCAATCATCAAGGAGGCGCCAGGATTATTACGCAATCCAACGGGACGCACCCAGCGACGGCACGACACAGATCGCATTGAAATTCAGTTCGTACCTCACCGGATTAATGTCACTTTCTTGAGCACATTTTGGACGGGTTCCATCTCGGGGAAGGCAAATAAAACTTCCCAGACAAACAGCCTCCGTCGTTCCTGCCTGCGTCCAACTGCGTCCAAGGAAAATGGAACAGCAGCCTATGGGAACTTGACACCCTTGACGACGTCGTTTTCTTGAATTGCCGTTCGCAGCATCGAGCCAAATCACGCCCGGAGGCAACTCGGAGGCTCACACCACGTGTCCCTCTTTAAACGACGAAAAAACAAAGGGAATCAGAGGGAAATTCAGTTGCCAGCGCGCGTGGGGATGATGGGCTCATTTAGATGCTCCTTTATTTCAATTTTGATCCGGATGCCCATGTTGAGATGATGATGTTTGTTTGGAGAAACATATTAATCCTACGCCCACGTCCGGTGAATGATGTGATAAACAAGCGTAGGAAAAGGCACGACTGGCGACGAAAATGGCCATTAAACGCATAAATTCGCAAGAAGGTGCGGGTTTTATGAGCCACTCAGTTTCTTTTCCTCGACCATCGTCACCAAGAGATGTGGAATGGGTAGGTGACCCTGAACTTTCGGACGAAAATTTCGCAAAACGCCAGTCGAGCGCCGGCAGCGACAAATTAGTCCGGAAAATTGAGCGCCAAATGATTTGGCCGATTTGCATTGGCTTGAGCGGGCAGGGATGGAGGAATGTGCTGATCTAATTGACCTGAATTAATCCTCATCAATTGGTCGGAAGCTCTTGCTTCTTGGCCATTGCCACTGTTGTGGCATCATCATCTGCCTGCTGCGAGCCGAGCGTTGATTGGATTGTGGATATTTGCATGTAGTTTGCCTTTCGGACGTTGATCAAATTATTTGCTTTAACCGGATGATTGGCCTGCTGGTGGCATTCTGTTGACGTCAGTTTGTTTGTTTTGGTCAGATAGAGGCCCCACTGCGGCAGGGTGTCCGTTAACTGGGGCTACACTTTTATCGTATTTGTTTTGTAAATAAGCAATCAATCAGCTGTGCGGCAACGTGAATCGCAGGTGGATCGAAGTGGATGTTTATTTTTAAATCATCGTGGTGACAAACGTGATATCGAGTTGAATTTACTTTCTCTGCTTCTTCGAGGTAGGTGAATTGCAATTTAAAAACCTAGGATTTATCCAGTCATAAGGCGAATCTGACCCTTTTCTTTAAAAAGACGCGACGACACCAATCAGAATTGCCGCGCAGGAGTTCTGCGTGTTAGCAGAAGTTGCCTGTTAATTATTTGTATCGATGGCTGCACCTCGTCGTTCTTGCCGTTAGCGAAGCGTCCGGTGGTCGCCTTCTACTTGTATCGATACAATTGCTTTCTCAAAGCCGTCAGCCGTTTTCGAGAACGATTAACCGGGCTGCCGATATTACATATATGCTCCAGCCCATCGAAGTCGAATCGGTTTAGCGGTGTACGATGGAGGTTCAGTAATCGATGCACTGTTTATCGCCACCAGGGCCGCAAAATTTTCTCAAACAAAACGGCAGTGTATTGGTTCTCCACTATAATTTTCGCGTTTCGCCGCAGGTCACCTTTATTTTGCAAATTTAGGCTTAGCGTCTCTGGAGTCTAAAAGCGTAGCACGATTACAATAATGCACCTTTGCTTCTCTGATGCAGCGTCATATTTCGCTGGTTCGAATGTGTTTGTTTTTTCGAACACTTCCAAAATATAATAAGGCAAGTACCGCGAACGTAAGAAAGCGGCTGATAAGGCTTGCTTCATTTAGAATTGGAACAAACTTTTGCTCATATTGTGGCGCTCCTGGTGGACGGATTTTGAAGTTCTTGGCGCCCACGTGTCGGGAATTTTGTCAGCTTCACGTATGTATTTTTGACATTCCGCAAATCGACTGTACTTTGTAAACAATCAACATGGAAGCCGAAAGAAGGGAAAAAATTGTGCACAGTTATTTGGAAAATCCATTGTGGTCTGCATCTAGGCTAGCTAAACAGCTGAAATTGCCCAGAAATACCGTATGGCGCGTTATCAAACGGTATAAGGAAACATTGACGACGATTCGAAGCCTCAAGCCAATCGTCGGAGTGGAACTGTCGACCGGAAACTGCGTGGTAAGATTTTGAAGACGATTAAGAGGAATCCCAATCTGTCGGACCGTGATTTGGCCAGAAAATTCGGTGCTGCCCATAGTACCGTGAGGAGAACTCGACTCCGGGAAGGAATCAAGTCGTATCGAGCTAGCAAACAGCCAAATCGGACCATAAAACAGAATAGTGTGGCCAAAATCCGTGCTCGGAAGCTATACGACCAGGTGCTGACCAAGTTCGACGGGTGTCTTCTGATGGACGATGAAACCTATGTCAAGGCTGACTTCGGGCAAATCCCAGGTCAAAATTTTACTTGGCAACGGCTCGGGGGATGTTCCAGCCAAATTTAAATTTGTTTTTGCCGACAAATTTGCAACGAAAATTCATGATTTGGCAGGGCATTTGCAGCTGTGGCAAAAAACGAAAGTTTTCGTTACAAATAAGACAATGACGTCGGAACTATACCAAAAAGAGTGTCTCCAAAAACGAATTTTGCCGTTCATTCGATCCCACGACCATCCCGTAATGTTTTGGCCAGATTTGGCAAGCTGTCATTACAGCAAAGTCGTTCAAGAATGGTATGTAGAGAAAGGGGTCCAGGTTGTTCCGAAAACCTTAACCCACCCAACTGCCCCCAGTTCCGCCCCATTAAGAAATACTGGGCAATCATGAAGAGGAGACTCAAGGCAAAGGGAAAGGTTGTCAAAGACATCAATCAGATGAAGACCTGGTGGAATAAGATAGCTAAAACGATGGACGAAGAAGGTGTGCGCCGCCTAATGAGTCGTGTTACAGGAAAAATTCGAGAATTCCTTCGAAACCGGGACGAATAATTTTATCCGTATTTTTTTCTTAAAAGTATGAAGAAAACGCTACATTTGTATAAAAAAAGATCTTGAATTCAATAATAAATAACTGAAATACAGGCAATTGTTTTTGTTCCAATTCTATCTGAAGCAAGCTTTAGGTGTCTTTGTGAGTGACTCGTGTGAGTTTTGTACTATTCGCGCTATCCCAAGTAACATTGCAAAAATCACCCAGCTTTTTTAAGGTTTATTAAGGTGTTATGAAAGCCACTAGAAATATTATGGCAGCAAGAGGTGCCAATAGGTTTCAAGTTTTAGTCAGGTTTATGAGAACCTACAAAGCTTCTTTTTAACAATCTTAAAACCTTGTCTTCTAAAGTTCCTTTTACTCCTATCAAAGAGTTTATTTTGAGTTTATGAACTCGTGTTTTGAAATGCCGTTTTAGGACTCATTCAAATTATGGTGAGTTGAAAAAGCATTTGAAAACCATTTTGCTTCCCGTAAATGCATTAAACGGCAAATTTGCACTGAGGAAAGTCACCAAATGACCAAATAGTTTTATAGTAGCCATTGCGAAGATAAATTGGCTTTTTGGCAAAACTGTGATTTCTTCCAATCGCCATATTGAAATATGAAATAATTGAAATGTGGAAAAATAAATTCCAAATTTTAAATGTAATGCAAATGAACTGTAGATCTGGCCGATTTTGGCATTCTTTTTGATAACCTTATTGAATTCCATAAATTTTCAGGAAATTCATGATTAATTTATTGATTATATAATTTCAATTTTGTTTTTGTTGATATAAACTCGAAGCGCATTTACTTTCGGCTCTTACCGTGTCAATTTCCACCATATAATGAAATGCGCATATGAATTGGAGCATGATAAGCTATAAAATAAACTCAATTTGTTTTGGATATTTTGCTATCAAACAAAATATCCCGCATGTTATTTTAGATTCTCCACGGGTAAAATTTTGTAAAAAAAGTGGAAAACTTGAATTCGTTTTTGATCTTTTGACGCTGTGCCAAAGAATGGTCTTTCCGATTCGCCTCGAGTAAAGTGTGATGAGAAAACCTAGTGTAATATTTCCTTGACGTGTGTAGTGTTAAATCAATTTACAGGTTCTGCGATCACATTTAAGAAGTTTATAAGTAAAAAAGTAAACATGAGTGAAAGTGCTGGCCGCGGAGATTTAAAAAGGAAAATTAAAACCAGTGGAAGAGATCAGCGAATCAGTGCAATGTTCAGCTTGATATGTGTAAATCAATAATGCTTTTGTGAAAAAGTCAAACACACTTACACTATGGAGAACTAGCAGGGCCTGCTTCTCATCCATTTGCTGATTGATCATTTTTATTCTTTTTGCTAATTAAACGATTCGTTTGCTTTCACTGCAAATATGGCTCGGGTCCGAATCCAACAGCTATTGGAAATTCGGAATAAATGTTCGCGTAGAAGTGCAGCATTGGTGAGTGTCGCTTGGTTGGTTGGAAATGGTGATAACTCAGTGAATGAAAGTAGGCACAAGAAGAAACTGTAAACAGGAAAGGACCGAGCGAGTCGTTGCTCAGCATTTTTAGTTTACGGTGAGAGTAGTTTTTTTTTCTGCAGCAGCAGGAAATCGGTGTTGAGCAGTAGAAAGAGCGAGACACCTTTGGTTGTGATAATCAGACACTTTGTCTGCTGGTGTCGTTATCAGCGGTCTCCATTGAGCCCAGATACACGAATTCATCTACAACCCCGATCTCATCACTATCAACCTGGTGGTGAGAGGCTAACATTGTCTTCTTGTCTTCCTCATGTATTTGGTCTTTAACCCAAGTGAAGGAAAAATAGAAAATTAAGTTTCTTTTTTCATGGCATGGAATTTTTGTTTGTGTATCTACAATCCAACGCCCACCGTCCGGTATTGATTTTATGGAAGAAAAATCTTTGCAGATTAACGAACTGTTTTCTTATACGACAAACATATTTAACCCGGGAGTTGGAAGGTGATGGCTCTGGTGGATTCCAATGACCCAATTCTGAAGGCCTGGTTAATTACGTCCCTTCCGAGGTCACTTTCACTAACAACAAGCCCCGCATTAACACAGTACTAGCATCAAATGGATATTAGTATTGTGCATACGCTTTCATCATCAACGGATATTGTTTTGAGGATGGTACGATACTGCTTAATGTATCGTTCAAATTTAATAATAATCAGATAGATCTCACCGAAAATTATTGCCGATGTTCAGTCTTCATTTGGACGGCCTTCTGTGATGCTAGAGGATGCATTTATGTCCCTACAAGAGTAGCTCGCTGCACGAATACAATTACTTGATTTAACTTGCAAAAATCACAATAACTGTGGTACGGAAGAAAAAAAGTGCACAGCTCTCCCTCTGTACAACACGTTTCTTGCACTGATTTTTTTATATTTTTCTTTCTCCACACCTCTTATAAGACGACTGTATATCAACTTGAAAACTGTGTGTGAGAGTGAGAGTGAGAGGGGGGAGAACAAGAGAGAGGGTGCCTTTGTACTGCTTATTATGTGAATCCAAAATCTTAAACCAAAGAAATGGTATTTCACCACCTGTTTTGGAAAAACTACAGGGGAAAGCTCATTGAGGTTGTACGCAAAGTTGACGTAGCACTAAGTAACAATATGTAATGAATGTTATTATTATTATTATTGTTAATGTACGCCAGATCAATAAGTCCTCGCATCCGAAATGTGCGCTTACGGTTGGCATCAAAACGATTAGGCATTACACTTATTCTCGCTTTCACAATTCCTCAAAACTTGTTTCTTCCTAGAAGTAAAACTCTTATCCAACGCAAATCGTTAAAACAACGGAATAACCGTTCATAACAGTACTAATTGGAATGTGCAGAGAATATCAATTCTGAATATCATGTTCGAAAATGCACACCGTTGTCCGTGATAGGAAAAATCTTGATACTTGCATTGATACGCATCATTCTCTAAAATTTTGAAAAAAACTGAGGGATGAATATGTAAGTGAAATATATTGAGGCTTAACTTTTCAAATTTTAAATGCTTGAGTAATAATCTCAAAAATAAACCAATCAAGAAGTGCTCGAATTATTAGCGTCCGGTTTTTCAATTCGTGACGGCAGTCATTTGTACACAATGCTCAAGGTATGCAACCAAGAGAAAACTAAGATTGTTTTAGCGATCGCTGTCTGCCAAGAACTTGGAAACTGATGTTAGAAAAACTCTCTCAGCATTAAATTTGTCCTCCTGAAAAGGACGGATTTGAAATGGTCCACATTTGAATTAAGACCTTCTCGGTCTTCTGAACAAGCAGGTTATTTCAGCTGCTGCACGTTGCTCCTTACCAAAAGATGGCTACCGTCAAGGCCACACAATCACACAAGCACCTTATTTCGCTCCTCGTAGGTGCACCCACCGGCTGGCTACAAATAAATCACTGGCTTGGGCAACCGACTGCGTAGCCAACGGATTGCTAGCAACAGCCTGCAAAGCAATCAGCTTCCGACCAAAATGGTTGGTCGCCAGTGCACTTTCTAAGGTACTTGCCATCGCCGGCTGTCAAATCTAAATTGGCGCCTTGACGCTCCGACACTGCCGAATGAAGATAATGCACCCTCCTGGGTACATTCCGTCGTCAGCTGCAAACCCATACTGGTGGTTCTTTGCTCCGCATAGCTCCAGCACTGCCTAACGAGTGAAAAACATTCGCTTGCTCACATTTGAAATCTGTGATAGAAAAGTATTGTGCATTAGGCTAATTTAGCCTGCAAAACAAAATTATAAGGCGTCACCTTTTATTTCCGTTATTTTAAACAGTTAAAGATTGTTAACGGATAATGTTTGGATAGAGGAATTGATACGTGGAAAAATTTCCAGCCGATTGATGTCAACATCTTGAAAATCTTTCGAGCATTTATATAAGGTTATAAGCGTTCAATTTGTAACGGTATTTCATGACGGTCGATTATTTTTAGATTTTCAATTGACACCCTACCCTTGCCGTAAGACGAAATCTAGGTTACAACATGCAGATCAGAAAAAGCACATGTCCATAGAAAAATCTTATTTATGTAACTTAAGGGGACCCTCCCTGGATTTGTGCAAAAATAAGGCAAAGTTTGTATTTTTTTGTGGGAGATTGAAAAGGCGTACGAACTTTCGGTTTTGTCGAATCAATTCGATTATTATTTAAAATTTCAAAGAGATAAAAAAGTTGTAAAAATTCAAAATGGCGATTTCCGTAAGCCTCAGCGTGCAAAACATGGGGCGACAACTTCAAGCCTGCAGCCTCTTGTAGTAGACAGAAATCAAATCTAGATAATGAAATTTTCTACGGCTTGAACTAAATTTCAGACATTTTAAACTTAAACTCATTGCAAAGTGATCATTTGAACTGAAAAGTTTAATTTTTAGCTACTTTTTTTTCATTTCAACCGTGTTCAAAAATTATAAATAATGTATTATTAATGCCAATTTTCAAACCGTACAAAAAATTATAACCTTTCAAACAGTTATTTGATGGAGGGAATCGGATTAATAGTTCAAGCCCGGGGCTTGAAGTTAGATTGAAAAACATGGTTACGAAAAATCGCCATTTTGTAGCCGCCATTTTGAACTTTCACAATTTTTTTATCTCTTTAAAATTTTGAATAATAATCAAATTTAATCGTCAAAACCGGAAGCTCGTACGCCTTTTCATTCTCCCACAAAACAATACAAACTTTGCCTTATGTTTGCCCAAATCCAGGGGAGGGTCCCCTTAACTGTCTGACAAAGCATTCTTCACTGGCTGGGACAACCGACTGCATAACAAGCCGCTTTCTAGCAACTAAACGCCTATCTGGCCTACGGCTGCTCGCCAGTGCACCATCCAGAGTGAGCAACTAACCTTATCTACTTAATCCACTCCGCACATCTAGGGAACTACAATATGTGTACACATGGTCGGTCCAACGTGGTAGGCCATTTACTTCGGGACGCGACGTTTAAAGCAATGTAATGTTGAGCCGATGCGGGAAATGGAAATTTTGATGAGCTCAAGAGAAACTAGAGTTAAACAAACTCTTCACTTAGGAAAATTGATTTGTTCGTCCTGAAAAGGACGGGTTTTAGTTGTTGACGAAAGCAACATGGTTCGCGATTGAACTAAGACTTTTTACTCGGTCTTCTTGGGCAGCAGGGCGGTCTGAAAAGGACAACGCCCTGTGAAATGGTCACACCGGAGAGAAGTTTTATCAGCTGCTGTCCTCGTTTTCTGCCTACTCGAGGGCTTCAGCCGCCAGGTATTCCATCATCACAGCGAAGTAAACGGAAACACCGGCACCAACGCGCTTGGTGTAGTGCACTTCCGGAGCAAATAAGGAATGCGTCCGAGTGGGAACTGCAATCCAACTGCAAAGTTGTCACGCAACATCTTCGCGATCGCCAAATGACTGAAGGAAAATGCTAAGGTATCCCCTTAAACATCCTTTACTGATACATAGGAGCTGTTCCTTACTTAAATTTGAAGTCTGTGATAGGAAAGTAGGAAAGGAAAAGAGCAGTTAGTAAATTTACTATATTTGCGTTATTTTAAATAGTATAGTGTTGAAAACCAATAGTTTTCATTGATAGAATCGACGCGTGATAGAAATTAGTTGCTGTTCGTTTGTTGAATTACATACACACCTCTATCGATTCCAGCTCTTGTTAGTTTTAAGAGTGTAATATTGATCCTTGTTCGTTTTAGTGCCTGTATTACCATCCTTACCATCGAAAGTAAATTTCAACTCTGTCATCAATTATTCAGCCCTGGCCGTTTTCGAATTACTAACTGCACTGCACTGCAAAGTAAATTAGCATTTGCACTCATCTATCCGCTCAACCCGGAATGGAGAAATCCTGTACACACTTCAACTCGTACCATCAATCTCGGGGTCGTCCCTCCTCCGCATTCGCATACCTCGAGGCAATAATCCTCATAACAAATCTTCAGAGGGCATCATTCTGACTGCGCTATAAAATCACTTATTTATAATTTAGCTTTGATTCACTCAAAATGCTCAACTTGTTTCCAAACTTCTTATCAACCACCCCAATAAGGAAACCGGTAATTGATCTCCCCCTCTTTCTTTCCGCAGTAAATGGGCTATTGGGAAGGTAGTCGAAACATTTAAGCTTTCGAAAAAACAAGATATTGCAGTGAACGGAATGGAATGAGGTAAAATTTATGAACGAAATTATGGCAATTACCAAAACGCGGGCTGGTAGGAGGTAATCTTGGAGGTCGTTCATTAGACCATCCATTGTTGTCGAGAGAGAGCGAGGTAAGTGATTTGCATAAATCAAGATGGCTAGGTGCAATTTGATGTCGTAAATCACACCCGCCATAACCCCCAGTTATCGCCATTTAGATAGGAAGCGTGACATCTATCTGCGGGTGCGAGGAACGAACCGTCAATCAGCATCAACGTTGGGAAAATACGCCTGACTGAAGGCCAACTATTATTTTCCATCAGTTTATGCTAATCCGAGATCTTCATACCTTTGATTGTTAGTTTTTTCCGCTAAGGAAAAGAGGATTCCCAAGATGAAATTGATTTCATTCCCTTTCGGTGGGTGGGTGGAAAGCCAACTGCAATGAAGAATGTTAATTTAGTCTGTGTTGCAAACGAGATTTGGTTCAATAATCAGCTACACCGGATGAAAGGATGATAGATTCTCTTACGGTTATGTAAGATTTTTCATCGCTAGATGTT